>JAJJWW010015323.1:0-101295 GCA_023531295.1 Papaver armeniacum
GCATATCGAACAACAAGAAGAGAAGCAACAGGAATGTCACAATTCTGTTTGACGTATGGAGTAGAAGTTGTATTACCAACCGAAGTAATCATACCAATGATAAAGAAAGAAGCTTGGGAGAAGAACCTAAACACAAGCCAAATGATACTAGAAAAATTGGATGAATTGGAGGAAACTAGAGAGGTCGCTTTCTGTTGTTTATGGGTAAAAATCGTTTCCATTTGATTTTGGTAAATTCGGTGGTGAGTGAGAAACTGGTTTAAACCCTAAACAAATGTCTGCACGTGAGCACTTTATAGATTCGAGAGATCAATCTGTACAAGTCCGGCCTAAACCAAGAAGAAATGGTCATTCCAGACTTGCTTGATCATGAAAGTGGAGGAGAAGGGTTGATTTGGGGAGGGAAGCAAAGAAAGGTGTTGAGACCGAATAGTGCAGGAAAGTAGTGTCTCGACTTGTATCGTAAAGTGAAAGCTTAGGAAGCTGCAAGAGATGAAAGCTTTTTGGAGAGCTTGCAAAGTTGCCTTTTCGAGAGTGTTGTATTTTTCTCTGCCGAGACTTGTTCTCTTGTGGAAATAGGTAAGACCTATTTATACAAGTCGAGATTGAAACGTACCTGGCCTCATGAAGGAAGAGAGTAAAGGGTGAAATAATAGGAGGAGGTGGTAACCGCATGGTGTTAATGGGTGAAAACGTTTTTCACCATTATTTCCTCATTTATTTGACCGCTTTATTCCTATTCACGCTTTCTTAATGTGAGCGTAGTGTACGCAGCGCAAGCTGTGACCGCCAAACCAAGACCCCGGAAAGCATCCCCGGTTGTGTTGATGTCTAGAGTGTTGGTTGCATCTTGAGTGCAAGTGGTGCTTTGCTAGGGCGCATGTGGCATGTGCAGAATGCCTTTGTTGCGAGTTACACCTCGGCGCAAGTGGCAATGCCGAGCCTAGTGGCGTGTGGCGTGGCATGTGCCAATGGCATGTGTGGAATTCCTTGGTGGTAATTTGTACGTTGAGTGTAAGTGGCAATGCATAGAGTTTGCCGATGGCGTGTGTGGCATGTGCCAATGGCATGTGCGGAATGCCTTGGCGGTAGGTTGCACGGTTTGCAAGTTAGGCTACCAGCGTGGGTTTTGGCATGTGCCAATGGCGCGTACGGCCAAGTTGGCCTAGGTTGAACGGCTTGCAAGTTGGGCTACCAGCATGCGTGTTTTGCATGCGCCAATGGCATGCGTGGCCAAGTTGAATCATGGCCCGTGTTTAGAAAAGCTACCCAGCGAGCGTGTTAGCATGTGCCAATGGCATGCTCGGCCATTATGGGATACGTCCCGGTAAGAAAAGCTACCCGGCGAGCGTGTTGGCATGTGTCAATGGCATGCGTGGCCAATTTGGGTCGCGCATACGGTAGGAAAAGCTACCCGGCGGCGTGTTGGCATGTGCCAATGGCATGCGTGGCCAATTTAGCCTAGGTTGCATGATTTGCAAGCCTAGGCGTGGCGCCATTTTGGCATGGCATGGTTAGGGCCAAGGTAAGGGTGCTTGGCAGCGTGACGTGACTAGCGTAATATGGCCAAGGCGAGTGCGTTTGGCATGGCGCGGCTAGCTCGGGCTAAATGTGGCGACATGATTTTCCATTGGAACAGAGGTGCGGCTAACATGGTTGGCATGCTTTGGCGCGTTTTGGGTGTGGCTGGCATGATTTTCCATTGGTGCGAGAGGTGTGGATAGGCCAAGTAAGTGTGTTTGGCTTGGTGTGGTGTGATTAGCGTAGCTAGGGCCCGGGCGAGTGCATTTGGCATGGCGCGGCTAGCTTAGGATAGGTGTGGCTGGCATGATTTGCCATTGGCACGAGGTGCGGCTTGACATGGTTGGCATGCTTTGGCGCATTTTTGTGTGGCTGGCATGATTTGCCATTGGCGCTTGAGGTGCGGCTAGCTTGGGCTAGGTGTGGCCGGGCATGACTTGCCATTGGCACAGAGGTGCGACCAGCATGGATGGCATGCTTTGGCGCGTTTTGGTGTGGGCGGCATGATTTGCCATTGGCACGAGAGGTGCGGCTAGCTTGGGCTAGGTGTGGGTGGCATGACTTGCCATTGACACGGAGGGAATTATGGTTTTGTTCGTCGTAACCTAATTTGAAAAATACCCCTATTAATTATCGATTACATGCATTAAATGTCCTAATAAATGTGTCACTTGGTGACATTAGGTTATTTGGGGTTTTACGATTTTACACTTTGTTTAAAAACCACCATCAACATTAAGTCCCCCGCTTAGCTCGGAGCAGGAGCTTTGTTGCGAGGTAAGCATAAGACGGTGACAAACTATCAACAACAAAGCATAAAGAAAATTGAGGAGGCTCGTCGGCCTTTTTATAAATAGGATTTGGAATCCTTGCCTCGGCGATTTTGCGCAAATCGGGAGGGCTGGCACAATTGGGAAGTTAGTGTCGTGAGAGACGAAGTCGGGAGGCATTGAGAAGTTGTTGCGAGTTGGGAAGGCGAGCGTGCTAGCCTGGTGGGACCGCGCAAGGTGGGAAAAGTTTGTGCGCGCTTCTTTGGCGTGGCTTGGGCGGTCATTGGGAAGTCGGGCGCAATTGGTGGGACCGGTGCAACTTGGGCGTCGTTGGGAAGCCGGGCGCCCTTGTGGGCCCGTTCCTTACACGCACGATTTTTGGTAAAGAGAAATCCTTCCCTATTTCAGAATCTTCACGCCCATATATATAAAATCCCTTTCTCTCATCTTGCACTTTTGTTCTTTCATCTTTTCATACTAGCGGCAGAGTCGCAAAGAGAAACCGTCTTCTAGGTATGTCTTCCAGTACTTTTCTTGTTTCCCTTTTCACGTAGGTGTAAACCCTAAGAGTAGGCGTTTTCATAATCCTTGCAATGATATTGCGCATAGGATTTCTTGGCGTGCTTCTTGTAGAAAATATTTTATATATACTTCATATATGATTCAAACCCGTAGAGAAAAAAAAATGCTCCATATATAATTTTGAACCCGAAGAAGGATACCATAGACGCATTCGATCCCGTAGAAAATACTGCGTATATAGTTTTGAACCCGAAGAACGATCTGAGACGCACTTGAGCCGTATAAAATACCGCGTATCATTTTTGAAACTCGAAGGAAATCTTTGCGTGTGTAGTTTTGAACCCGCAGAGAATACTATATATGAATCCCGAAGAAGAATATTGTTGTTTATGAATCCCGAAGAAGTATATTGTATATGTGCTTCATATGACTTCAAACCCATAGGAAATATTGCATATATGAATTTCGGACCTGAAGAAAATACGCGCGTGCAGTTTTGAACCCGTAGAAAAATCTCCATATATAATTTTGAACCCGAAGAATGATCTGCATGACGCACTTGAGCCCGTATAAAATACTGCGTATATAATTTTGAACCCTGAAGAAAATACTACGTGTGCAGTTTTGAGCCAGTAAAGAATACGCCCTCTTTTTTTTTTTGTATTTCAGGTTTTCCTTTTGTTGGGCGCGGTTATGTGTCAGGGAGATAATTTTGTTCAGGTGTGCAGATATCTTGTTACTAAGTTGTTATGAAGAAATCCGACAAGATGTTACCTGAACAAAATTTCGCCTCATCAAAGGATGTCCATAGTTCCAAACCAAACACGGATGATGAATTCTTCGCCAAAAAAATTGCCTCTGCTCGGAAAAATCACCCAGGTTTCGTGCCAATTTTGTTAACCGGTGGTGAAGATGAAAAGAAGACACGTTCGGTTCGCCCGAGAGGAACACCATACGGTTCTGTCTTCATAAAGGGGTATATTCCTCTTCCAATATTGATTTCGAGGATGTGTCAAAGCCCATTGCGTTCTTTTGATAGATGGGTTGAGTTCATGGTGAGTAAGGAGCACATAAATACCAACTTGACTCGAGCGCGGATTATTGATCTTTGTCGAGCTTCGAGAAATCTCCAGATTAGGAAGGATATCCCGGACTTGGTTGCTTTCATCTCCAGATGGTGTTCGGACACCCATACGATCACATGTAGATGGGGTGAGATAACTTTCTTCCTTGGAGAGTGTGGCTCTCTTGCTGAATCTTAGAATCGGGAATCTTAACATCCAATTATCGAAAGTGAGGGAAGATGCGGGATGACCTTTTACAAGCTAAGTTGGGAGATTTCGCTCGGAAAGACTCCACAAGTCGAAGGATTCTGTCCGGAAGAGGATGAAAGGTTCCTTTACGGTGGTGGATATCTCAATGGTTTCGGACAGTGGAACCTAAACGAAAAGCGGTGATCTTCACGTTGCGGCATTTTTGGCTCTCAGTTGTCTAGAGACATTTTTGGCGGCGGTTATGGTAAGAAGGAGATAAGACCCGAGTTGCTAGTGATTCTTTGTGAAGTTGGCAAAAGGCGAAGTTCTTCCCATTGGCAAGCTATTTCTTGGTTCCATGTATGTGCATCTGGATCACCTAGTTGCGAACGTGCGAGTTTCGAATGGTTTTATGAAAATGGATTCATATGTGCACGTTGCTTTCCTGCAAGCCTGGTTATGGGAACACTTTGAGAAGTATGCCCCGAAACCGTTGTCTTCGATTCCCGCGAGTTGGGGGGTTCCCGAATTCTTGGATGGGTGAACAGGCGCCCAAGGGTTGGCATGAGCTTGGTTAGTCTTCTCGATAAGTCGTATGAAATCAGTTTTCGCCCATGGGAGCCGGTCCATAGGTCGGTGACTAAAATTGACACCTTTACTTCTGCTCCGGTCATGTCTTTGTCTTCTGATGGCAATTTGAGCGTTGGTGAAAACTTGTTCATTCAAAGCTATATGCCGTCTTTCTTCATGGGGTCTTTCCAGATAGCTGCTTACAATATTGACCGTGCGTCTCGTCACATGGGTTTCGATCAAGGGGTGCCTCTTGCTTACCAGCCGGTGATTCCTAAGGATTCATTGCGTGCCGCCCTCAATGCCCGTGCCCTCGAGCCGGGTATCCGCCTTCCCTTCTTTCAAACGGGAAGAGTAACTTCGACGACCTTTGGCTATAATGAGTTAAGTGCGATGAGTTTATTATGATCCAAGATTTTGTAAACAACGTGGTGGAGAATGTTCGTTGTAAACCTTCCCCGGCAGTTTTGAAGAAGTATCCAATGTTGAGAGATCTCAGCGAAAGTTGCCTAGCAACTCGGAAAGTCCCAGGTGCCAAGGAACGGAGAACGAAGAATCGTCTTTGGCGGGTTAGGGCAATTTAAAAGATACTCCCGCATCTCTCGTGTCTTTCGGTTCTTGATAACCATGTGTCTCCTCCTTGTTGGTTTGTCTCAAAACACGTGAATTTCTGCCGAAAACATGTGTCTTGTTTCTTCCAGGGGCTTCGGTGTAGTGTTAATGCTTTCGCCACCCTTGCACGTTGCCGGGGAGACGGCAATTTCTTGAAAAATTCCGCAAAGACCGATCCTTCTCATAGCGGTGATGAGTCGGAGAAAGAAGAAAGTTCGGCAAGTGAGAGTGATTCCTCCAAGTAGCACCTTGGTTCTTTTCGGGAAGTGTTTCGGTGAGTTTCGCGCTTTTTTCTTTCTTCTTCCGTTTCTTCTTTTGAAAAATGTCTAACTCAAGTTCGGGAGGAATCCGGTTCGGAGGACGATTCGGGGTGGAGCCACACGAAAACTTGTCTTTGGTGACCACCGCGGTGACTCGGGGACAGGAGCTAGACAATCGGGGGAATGCAGATGTGGTTCAAACGGTGGATGATTCTCGATGGTTGCTGCCGTAGATATGGATAAAGACCCTTTGCGGGTCGTGAGGCCGATTCTGTGGCGCCATTTTGATCCCCGTACTTGGTTCCTTATCCAGGTCATGTGTCTTTGGTTGGCGGTTTGACTTGTCTGGCTAAGTATGAGGCGTTGTACACCGAGAATGCAGGAGAAGCATGGACATATGGCCATAACCAAGAAGATCGCTAGTCGATTTGCGCTGGTTAAGCGTGTGGAAGAGGCTTTATCTTCCATTGAGGATATGCGTGAGGTGACTGGCCACACCGTTTCAAGACGTTATTGCTGATTGGGAGCACCATCGCGGCGTGTGTGTAGAAAAGGAGTTCAATGCTTCGTGGTTTGTGAAGGCCTTCTTTGAGATCCAGTCGAAAGATGCAGCCCGGTCAAAGCCTTTCTACAAGAGGAGATTGCATGACAGGAGGTAGAACTCGAAAAGCTTTCCAAGATGCGATTATGAAGAGAGCGGCTCTTGAAGATGCAAAGTTGACTTTCTCCAAGAAGAGCAGACCTCATTGGATGATTTTCCTTGAATGTTTTCTCGTTAAACTTTCATTTAGGTTCTTCTTCTTTTTTCTTTTTTTTTTTTGAAAAACATACTCCCTCCGTTCCAATTTTGATGATATTGTAGAGTTTTTCACGGAGATTAAGAAACACCAAAGAGAGTAATTTTTTTCCAAATCTGCCCATATTAATACCTTCCTAAAAATTGGAACATCATAGTTTTTTGTTTCTAGACTCTACTATAAATTATGAATCCCCATATAATTCCAATTGGGATAACCAAATATCCTAAGTTAATAGAGAATAGATTTAGAATCTTAAATTAGATTAATTATCTCTCACTGATAACAACGGCAATGAATGTTATGTTGTGATTCCAAAGCCGGGGTAAATCAGTGAGAATTTAGAGAAAATAGCTAAACTCTCATCTATTTTGGAACATACAAAAAACCCTAAAACATCACCTAAAGTGGAACGGAGGGAGTATTGGATGTCTGGTTCAAAGTTCAACCGGTTTTGATAGACAATTTGGTAGCTTTTGAGGATATTGGATTATTTAGGATGAATGGTTTTGATAATATAACCCCGATTATGTTTTGGGAAAGGAATATTGCTTTTATGAAAGTGTGTGCTAGCAATGGGCACAAGACGCAAAGTAGTATGACGGTTTTATTAAGAACCCAAAAACGGATCGTATATCTTTCCCAATCTAAATTTACTCACTTCATAGGTTTTTGCAAACACGCCTCTCCAAGTAAAGGCGGCTTTGCGGGTAGCATCTTGACAAGTCCTTCTAGGGTTGTCTGGCGGTTGAGTCGGATTGAGTCTCAAGTCCCCAATCGCTGGTATCATCTTCAACGAGTCCCCAGTTTTTAGGTATAGCTTTTACAACTGGTAACCGGGTTGTCTGGCAGTTGAGTAAGACTGAGTCGCCTTCCCCTACCATCTTGACATCGGGGTCGAAGAACGAGATCGACGCACCGACATTGTAGCCGATAGATCAATCCTCCCATTTGTGGTCGCCAATTGTTTATGGGTAAAAATCGTTTCCGCCCGATTTTGGTAAATTCGGCAGTGAGTGAGAAAGCGGTTTAAACCCTAAACAAATATGCTACACGTGAGCACTTTATAGATTCGAGAGATCAATCTGTACAAGTCCGGCCTAAACCAAGAAATGGCCGTTCCCGGACTTGCTTCGGTCACAAAGTGGAGGAGAAGGGTTGATTTGGGGAGGGAAGCAAAGAAAGGTGTTGAGACCGGAATAGTGCAGGAGAGTAGTGTCTCGACTTGTATCGAGAAAGTGAAAGATTATGAAGCTTGCAAGAGATGAAAGATTTTTTAGAGAGCTTGCAAAGTTGCCTTTTCTCGAGAGTGTTGTATTTTCTCCTACCAGAGACTTGTTCTCTCTGGTGGAAATAGGTAAGACCTATTTATACAAGTCGAGATTGAAACGCACCCTGGACTCATAGCGAGCGTGTTGGCATGTGCCAATGGCATGCGCTGGCCAATTTGGCCTAGGTTGCATGATTTGCAAGCCTAGGCGTGGGCCCCATTTTGGCATGGCATGGTTAGGGCCAAGGTAAGGGTGCTTGGCAGCGTGGCGTGACTAGCGTAGCTAGGGCCAAGGCAGAGTGCGTTTGGCATGGCGCAGCTAGCTTCGGGCTAAATGTGGCGGCATGATTTGCCATTGGCACGGAGGTGCGGCTAACATGGTTGGCATGCTTTGGCGCGTTTTGGTGTGGGTGGCATGATTTTCCATTGGCGAGAGAGGTGTGGATAGGGCCAAGGTAAGTGTGTTTGGCTTGGCGTGGTGTGATTAGCGTAGCTAGGGCCAAGGTCGAGTGCATTTGGCATGGCGCGGCTAGCTTAGGCTAGGTGTGGCTGGCATGATTTGCCATTGGCACAGAGGTGCGGCTTGACATGGTTGGCATGCTTTGGCGCGTTTTGGTGTGGCGGCATGATTTGCCATTGGCACAGAGGTGCGGCTAGCTTGGGCTAGGTGTGGTGGGCATGACTTGCCATTGTCACGAGAGGTGCGGCTAGCATGGTTGGCATGATTTGGCGCGTTTTGGTGTGGCCGGCATGATTTGCCATTGGCACGCAGGTGCGGCTTAGCTTGGTCTAGGTGTGGGTGGGCATGAATTGCCATTGACACGGAGGGGAATTAGGGTTTTGTCTGTCAGAACCCTAATTTGAAAACATACCCCCTATTAATTACTGATTACATGCATTAAATGTCCTAATAAATGTGTCACTGGTGACATTAGGTTATTTGGGGTTTTACGATTTTACCCTTTGTTTAAAAACCACCATCAACAGCAACACATGGAGAACTATCACAAAAGATTGGCAAGGGAGTACAACAAGCGTGTCAAACCGAGACAATTCCAACCAGGTGAGCTAGTATTAAGAGAAATACCATCTTGTCAAAAAGTAGGAGATGGAAAGCTGGAGAAGAAGTGGGATGAACCGTATATAATCAAGCGAATTGTGGGAAATGGAGCGTATGAGTTGATGGACAAGGATGGAAAAGATGTTGGGCGAAAACTCGATAATCCATGGAACAGATAGTACCTTAAAAGTATTATCCGTAGAATGTTTAGTAGAATAATGTGTGTGAAATAAGAAGAGGGACAAATTCACAATGTACACGAGAAGTTATAAATAGAAGGAAAGTATTCGCACTCTCACAAATAATGATCTATAACAATACAAGCAGGAGAAAGAGGCAACGATAAGACCTCATGAATAAGACCTCAATAGGGGGCAAATAAAATTTTTTAAAACCTCTAACTAGGGACGCTAGGAATTCTATTACGGCGTGCACCCTAGTTCGCACTTGTGCAAGAGGCAATATACATAAGCCCTAACACACATCGTAATTGGGAAACACCTAGTAATGCATGGCTTGGCGAAATCCATACCATTCCCTGGACCCAAGCCATGGAAAGTGGGGCGAAATAAAAACCTATCCCAGAGAGACTCCTTAGTCGAAAGACTAAGGTACTAAGTTCTCTATTATGGAGTGTAGAAACTCGACCGGGCGTCGCGGTACACGGTTAAACTACGGGTGTCTGGGCGCTCGGAGCGTGGCTCGCCGCTCTTAGCAAGTCCTGGATATGATACACTCGGTCCTCAAGAAATCCCACCTAGGGTGCGATCTCGTAACCATAAGCCACATAGGCCAAGGGATAAGAGACCGCGAAAACAATAGGTTGTTGCATCACTGGATGGGAGGAGCCTACCCTAACCCGGTAGGGGTACGTCTCCTTGAAGGGGCAATCATGGGGAAGATAAGGACGACACCCTCCATTAGGAGTTGAATTATGTCAAAGACATTAATATCACGAGGCTTTTACTCATGGGAGTACTTAGGCTTGTTGTACAGGTACCAATTGAATCTGTGATGAAGAATTCAAAACAGTCTGGGAGAATAGAAAGATGGAATGCACAGGTGGGAGAGTTCGAAATCAAATATGAGATACTATCATCACCAAAATCACAAGTTATTGCAGACTTCCTAGCAGAGTTCCCCTTGGAGGAAGATGAGAGTGTAGAATACATGATGGATATAGACGAAGAACAAGGGAATCCACAAAATCAATTAAGAGAACGAAATTCAAAAAGGTGGGAGATACTACTTGATGGATCCGTAAACGGAGAAGGAAATGGAATAGGGATAGTAATTATATCGCCATCTGGGGCAAGAATGGCATATTCATTCAGGTTGGAGTTCGCGTCAACAAACAACGAAACAGAGTACGAAGGAGTAATACAAGCGTTGCGATTGGCAGTAGAAATGGAGTTGGATGACGTCAGAATAACTAGTGACTCTCAATTAGTGATAACCCAGATATTGGGGATATACAACACGAATGAACCTTCATTACAGAAATACAAGCTGATCGCAGAGGGGTTATTAGAAAAAATAAAAAACGTGGAATGGAGACACATATGCCGGAAACAAAATAGATTCGCAGACGCACTAGCGTTTCTCGCGTCAATGCTGGTGGATCCAACCGCGCGATACATAAAGATTACAACACTTTGCCTACCATCAATCAAAAAGGAAAGAGAAGCAGATGTAATGATAGTAGAAAGTGGGGAAGAAGAAAATAATGATAACATGGCAGATTGGAGATCACAATTTCATTCATACTTGGAGAAGGTAGAAGTACCTAGTAACAGATTGGAAGCACACAAGATAAAGAGCCGTGCGACAAATTACGAATTGAGGGACGAAGTACTCTATCGAAG
The DNA here is from genome assembly GCA_023531295.1 of Papaver armeniacum. Lineage (NCBI taxonomy): Eukaryota > Viridiplantae > Streptophyta > Magnoliopsida > Ranunculales > Papaveraceae > Papaver > Papaver armeniacum. Next base: position 10,501 of record JAJJWW010015323.1, read on the forward strand.
ATCATTCCTTGGTCGACCCTCACCGATGCTTGACGCGAAAAGAAGGAATGGAAATACTAAAGGCAATACATTATGGAGACGCATGAAATCATAGCGGAGGAAGGTCACTGGCGTACAAAACAAAGATACAAGGGTATTATTGGCCTTACATGCATGAAGACGCGAAGGAGGTGTCTAGACGATGTGAAGAATGTCAAAGGCATGTAAGGCCAATAATACCCTTGTACAATTACCACATAAATCATAAAAGATTATATCGTATTTGTAAAGTCAATCTCTTTTAGTTTCTTGGGTGATATCTGATAGTCACGAATGAAAGACAGCAAAAGATATGATTAAAGGTCTACAGCTTGAAATCGAAAAGAACAAAGAAATGTAAGAGTATGTATATAACCGGAAATAAAAAATGTAAAAGCTAAGAAGCATTGAATTACTGAACACTATATAGGAAATTAGATCGAACAATTATATAATTGGGTAAAATTGTTTTTCATATATTATTGGAACTGCACCGTACGGTGTGTACGGCTGCCTACGTACCCATTACGGGATCAAGCCCAACGTAGTTCTATAACAACTGCTTAATATAGTTTGACTACAATCATAATATCTTTATCGTTTAGTAACATGTAGTCTGCATGGCTTCAACATTGGCTTTATAAGCAACAGGATCCCATCCAAGCTTCGAAATAATCTTTGCTTCAGCATCACTTACTTTTAATACCTTTCTCGAGTCCCAAAAGTTGTATTCTTCTTGTTGGACATAATTATTACTTCCTTTTAAATCTGCCTCTAGTGAGTAGATATAGTTGTTATCCGGAGGAGTACTAGTATTAAGATTATCTTCAGAAGTTGGTGGTGCTGGTAACAAATCATCCAAGGAAAAGAGATTCCCCCATACATCACCATTGAGAAATTCATCATAATCAGGCACTAAGGGAGGTAACGTTGCTGGTGATGGAACCCTTTCCGATGATTCTGCGTTACAGAAAATTGATGCTAAATCTGTATCCATGAACTCTGGAATATCTGTTTCTGCTTGTGGTTGTAATGGAACCCGTTCTGGTGAGTCTTCTACGTTAATGACAAGTGGTGGTACCGCTGCACCCATGGATGTAGTTGTTTCAGCTGGCAGCAGTGATGGATCCCATGACGAAAAGATATTCAGCACGTCAAGATCAGGCATTGAGGGTAATGTTGCTGGTGGTTCTGGTACTGGAACTGACACATATGGATCCATACTCTTCGTTGCTGGTGATGGTGATGGAACAAATTCTGATGATTCTGCGTTACATAAAATTGATGCTAAATCCGTATCCATGAACTCTGAAATATCTGTTTCTGCTTGTGGTTGTAACGGAACCCGTTCTGGTGAGTCTTCTATGTTAATGACAAGTGGTGGTACCTCTGCACCCATGTTATTAAAAATTGGTGCTGCCTCTGCATCCATAAACTGTTGTGATACACTTGTTTCTGCTGGCAGTAGTGATGGAACCCATGACATTGATGATCCATTGTTAATTGGTGGCTCTACAGCAGGCATTGTATCCGTTGTGGGTGATGACATAGATGTTCGTTGCCTCTTTGCTATAGGTTGAGATTGTCGCTGTTCTTCTCGTACTGCATTGACGTCTATCGGTATTTTACTTCTAATCTCACACAAGACATACTCCGGATCCGTCTGTTCACAAGATAAATATTAATCATTTATATATATATAATCCAAGATACGTAATAATATAGTTAGCTCGATTATGATCTAGAAGTGTTATTACATACCTTGATACTGTTCTCTGTGTAATAATTGGGGAGCAACGAATACTCATGCATGATCCAATGGCCTTTCTCACGTTTCACTTCAGGCAACGTTTTCCCCCCCGGAACATTCCACTCGAAGGTGTACATTCTTTTGATTCCAATTACTTTGTTGTCATCGTCACATAGAGGTGTTGGTTTTTCTCCTCCATTTTCCTTCTCCGGTTTTTCGTTTCACGTTCTTACCAGTTGAACTCACTTTGCTTATGGGAGTGAAGAAGTATCCTTGGTTTCTCTGAATTTCTTGGAAGAGGAGGAAGGGATTTGCATAGTCGTAGATGTTTTTCTCGAAAATAAACCAACTTACATCATTCAAAGTATTTTGTACCTTTGGAACTAGATAATCTTGAATTATTTGTTTGTCGGTTGGCTGAAACTTATAACCTGGTGGTAATAGTCCTTTATCAAACACCATCTTCGTCTCCTGTAAATTGTACAACATCCATAAGATTAAAGTAGAAACTAAAATAATTCTGTAATAGTGAATAGCTATGAATTGAGAATTATAATGATAATATCATGTAGCTAGATTGTTGTAACATTAACACATCCACTCTAAAGAACATCAAAAACTCATCTAAATCACATAACTCTACGCCTGGTTCATGTGCAAGAAACTTACATAAAAAAGATTTGCATGTGCAAGCAACTTACAAATCATAATTCAATTAATTACTATAAAATTAACTTGCACACATCTTAGAGATCCAATAGAACAAATTTAACTCAAAAAAGTAAAAAAGAATTGGCTACTTGAAACATACCTTGTATTTTTTTTTTCTCCAACGATCTGCAAACTATAATTTCTTAACTTCTATCTCTCGCTCTCTAGCACTTTTCTTTATCTCTATCTTTGTATCACAGAATTACCGAGCTTGTAAGTTGTATGTTTATTTATAGGGAATCAGAATTACCGAGCTTGTATGTTTATTTATTGGGAATTGAAGTTGGTTTTCTAGTAGGAATAGGCTTCATAAAACTAAGTAAACTTGGAGGAGTACAAGTACAAGTATTATAAAAACTTGAGCCTTAAGAAAGGCAAATCCGTTCAAGTATAGGGCATGCATGCGTAATTAAGTAATCCAATCGACCTACTCTGTAGTTTAGGATTTGATTTAGCAAATCTTAGTGCAGTAATACTTCTGTCCAGGTCTGTATAGTTGGCTAACCCAACTTAACCCAAGAGGTAGAAGCCACAGAACCTACGATTTACGGAAGCCTTGTTTAATCAGCTTTCCGGTAATTGACCAAGGTGTTGACCAAAGACAGCATTGACCTAATTAACCATTCAATAACTATGTAATTATCTTTCATTAATAAGACCATTCAATAACCATGTAATTGAAGCACTTAAATGTAAATGTTGTGGGTTAAAGGGTTCAGCTCTTGGCTGTTTTTTTTAAGTTCCTGTAAAAATACGTATCACTTTCCTTGTGCATTGGGCATTTCAGGTTGCCGGTGGGATAACGTAAGCTTAGTGTGCCAATTGTCTCCTCAAATGAAGTAATTAAACTCCTCGTCTATTCTTTCTTTTAGCACAAAGCTGACTTATTTTATGTGACATTGCCCGGTGACAGGAAGGTTATCTAATGTTACCTCCTAGCCATTCTGGTATGAAGTCTCCACATGAGAAAACAAAGATCGAAAGAAGCTAGCTAAGGAATATTCTTCAAGTGTTCACATACCGTTTAAGGCCATTGAAGAAACTCCTGCTTCAACTCTTCCTTTGAGGCCTTGCCATGCCATTAATTCACATATGCCATTATATAAGTTGTATATACAAGTATACAACTTCCCCTGCAACTAGGGGTAATGTGATAATACCACGTTTTATGGAACATGTCAACGGTGTAGACTCGATGTGTCACTCAGGTATATTTGGCATATATGATCCTTTATACGGGTCAAGTCTCTCAAGATTGTGGAAGCCACCCTGGCTAGCAAGTGAAGGGCGCAGCGATCACACAAGTCCAATGGAGGCACAAGGCATTGGATAAGCATAAATTGTTTATTATTAGGGATAATATATTTATTTAGGTATTTTATTATATTTTAAGTATTTAATTATTTTATTTAGAGTTTATATTTGTTTGGAATAGTATTTTAGGAGTAGTATTGTTTTCTTATTTTCCAAGTAACGTAGCCTATAAATAGGCCTTATTAGTTGATTAATCATAACAAGAAAATTATTAAGCAAATTGCTACCCAGACAATTATTGGATATATATAACTACACTTTCAAACAGTCATGTCTTTTCTTTGGATAATTTTGAATGGACATTTCTTTCCAAACACATATATAAGTGTTTGGAAAGAAAAGTGTATATGTTTTCTACCCTAATTCATACCGTCATCATCAAATCATAGTGTTTAATTAGTCCCTAGAATATATTTTGGGTACAAACACTTTCCTTAACATGGATATCTCGAAAGCTGGGTAGCACACGCGACACATAAATAATAATCCATCAACAAAAGTGTATATGTTTTCTACCCTAATTCATACCGTCATCATCAAATCATAGTGTTTAATTAGTCCCTAGAATTTATTTTGGGTACAAACACTTTCCTTAACATGGATATCTCGAAAGCTGGGTAGCACACGCGGCACATAAATAATAATCCTATGTCAAGGCACCGCGCTTCAACAATGAACTGACCTCAAGTACGATAGTTTTCCCAAATATATGCAAATCTGGCCATCTCGCTCCAAGGAACCAATAATTATAGGACCATAAAGACTTATTTTTTCACTAAGATTGAAAAGGCTCAATCTTCCCTACTGAGGCAGGAGGGTCAGACCAAGTATTATCAGAGTTTGGCTGGGTCTCGGGACGAAGCAGCGAAGGAGGCATCCAAGGAGGTAGCCCGAATGACATCTTCGTTGTCGCAATATGAACTCAAGGCTACCGTGATTGCTTACAAGGCTTGTTGCCAGCTTTCCGAAGAATTTAACAAAACTCTGACCAGGATCGAGCAGGGTCTTCAGAAAAATCATGGCATTGTCAAGAATTACCCCCGTCGTCCGATGCCCGAGCCGTTAAATTACTCTTCCGGTCCTTCTTCGGGAGGGAGTGTCCCTTCGTCTCAGAAGAAGCCTCCAGCTGATCACTTCGGGTCTTCCAAAGGGAATTAGATCACCATACTTGTTATAGAAAGTTGATCTTTATTGATTATTTGCCTTCAAACCCTTTTTTGGTGTATTTCTACGTTTCTTGTTTAGTTTCCCGAACTTGTAATCAACTTTTTATGGAATGGATCATCTTTTGTTAAGACATGTACAATTCTGATTTATCTTCGTTATTGACTTTGGACTTGTCACCCCGTTGGCTAACCCTTGGCCAGAGGATTCCCAAACGGTGGGGGTTGACGCAGCGTTCCCGGATATGTAATGCGTTATTAAAATATTTACATGCATTCATTCCGCTGATCCGCTGCATTTTTGATTGGTTGGGTATCTCTTTCTGTTGGAAGCCTTCCCCATGGTCCTACACTCATAGACGCTGATAGGGGAGTCTTGAGAGATTGTATATGGTTACTTTCCCTAATAGAAATTTTGCAAAAAACTTATTTGATTGATCAGGTGAGGTTTGCTATTCCTCGTCCAGGGATAGAAACATGTCGAGCGGGTACGGTGTCTTCTTCTTCTGGTGGTCTTCACGCAGATGCAGAACTGCGTTGCTTTTACGGATAGTACGACTTGAGATATTTCGCATTCCACGGGTGTTTGAGGACTTCTCCTTTCAGGTTACGCAGGTGTTGATGGTGGTTTTTAAACAAGGGGTAAAATCGTAAAACCCCATGACCTAGTGTTACCCGCAACACATTAACTAAGAGCATTTAACTCGTGTATAAATAATTAATAGGGGTATTTTTTCAAAATACCCGATTAGGGTTTTCGACACAGAACCCTAATTCCAAAACCAAGTCGCACACTGCCCACCATGGCAACAATGCCAAACCAAGCCGCACACTGCGCACCATGGCAACAATGCCAAACCAAGCCGCACACTGCGCACCATGGCAACAATGCCAAACCAAGCCGCACACTGCGCACCATGGCGACAACGCCAAAACCAAGCCGCACAGTCGCACACTGCGCACCATGGCAACAATGCCAAACCAAGCTGCACACTGCGCACCATGGCAACAATGCCAAACCAAGCCGCACACTGCGCACCATGGCAACAATGCCAAACCAAGCCGTACACCGCGCACCATGGCAACAACGCCAAAACCAAGCCGCACATGCGCACCATGGCAACACGCCAAAACCAAACTACATATCGCACTCATTGGCAACCATGCAAAACTAAGCCGCTATGGTATTGGCACATGCCAAATATAGCGCCCCTAGGCTTGCAAAACGTGCAACTAGGTCAACATGGCCGTACGTGCCATTGGCACATGCCAACACGTACCACAAGCCATATTTCCAAGCCGCTATGCCATTGGCGCATGCCAAATATAGCGCCCTAGGCTTGCAAAACGTGCAACTAGGTCAACATGGCCGTACGTGCCATTGGCACATGCCAACACGTACCACAAGCCATATTTCAAGCGTCACGGCGCATGCCAAATATAGCGCCCTAGGCTTACAAACCATGCAACCTAGGCCAAGTCGGCCACGCATGCCAACATGCTCGCTGGTAGCTTTTCCTACCAAGGCCACGGCCCTAACGGCCACGCATGCCATTGGCACATGCCAACATGCTCGCTGGTAGCTTTTCCTACCAAGGCCACGGCCCTAACGGCCACACATGCCATTGGCACATGCCAACATGCTCGCTGGTAGCTTTTCCTACCAAGGCCACGGCCCTAACGGCCACGCATGCCATTGGCACATGCCACCATGCTCGCGGTAGCTTTTCCTACCAAGGCCACGGCCCTAACGGCCACGCATGCCATTGGCACATGCCAACATGCTCGCCGGGTAGCTTTTCTTACCAAGGCCACGGCCCTAACGGCCACGCATGCCATTGGCACATGCCACCATGCTCGCTGGTAGCTTTCCCTACCAAGGCCATCGCCTAACGACCACGCATGCCATTGGCACATGCCAACATGCTCGCCGGGTAGCTTTTCCTACCAAGGCCACGGCCCTAACGGCCACGCATGCCATTGGCACATGCCAACATGCTCGCTGGTAGCTTTTCCTACCAAGGCCACGGCCCTAACGGCCACGCATGCCATTGGCACATGCCAACATGATCGCTGGTAGCTTTTCCTACCAAGGCCACGTCCCTAACGGCCACGCATGCCATTGGCACATGCCAAACACACACGCTGGTAGCCTAACTTACAAACCGTGCAACCTACCACCAAGGCATTCCACACATGCCATTGGCACATGCCAAACACACTGTTGGTAGCCTAACTTGCAAACCATGCAACCTACCACCAAGGAATTCCACACATGCCATTGGCGCATGCCAAACACACACGCTGGTAGCCTAACTTGCAAACCGTGTAACCTATCACCAAGGCATTCCGCACATGCCATTGGCACATGCCACACACGCCACTAGCGGCCCTGGTATTGCCACTTACACTTAACGTACAATCTACCACCAAGGCATTCCGCACATGCCATTGGCGCATGCCACGCACGCCACTAGCTGTGGCTCTGCATTTCCACTTGCGCTCGAAGTACAACCCGCAACAAGGGCATTCCGCACATGCCAATGGCACATGCCACACGCGCCACTAGCGCCACTTGCACTCAAGGTGCAACCAACACTCGAGATATCAACACAAACCGGGGATGCTTTCGGGTTTTGGTTTGGCGGTCACATGACTTGCAGGCGTACACTACGCTCACATTAAGAAAGCGTGAAAAGGAATAAAGCGGTCAAATAAATGAGGAAATAATGGTGAAAACGTTTTCACCCATAAACACCCTTGCTGTTACCACCTCCTCTCATTATTTCACCCTTTACTCTCTTCCTTCATGAGGCCAGTAGTACGTTTCAATCCCGACTTGTATAAATAGGTCTTACCTATTTCCACCCGGACAACAAGTCTCGGTCAGAGAAAAATACTACACTCTCGTAAAGGCAACTTTGCAAGCTCTCCCAAAATCTTTCATCTCTTGCAAGCTTCCCAAGCTTCTACTTTTCTCGATACAAGTCGAGATACTACTCTCCCGTAACTATTCTCGGTCTCAACACCTTTCTTTGCTTCCCTCCCCAAATCAACCCTTCTCCTCCACTTTGTGACCGAAGCAAGTCCTGGAACGGCCATTTCTTGGTTTAGGCCGGACGTGTACAGATTGATCTCTCGAATCAATAAAGTGCTCACGTGCAGCACATTTGTTTAGGGTTTGAACCAGTTTCTCACTCACCTATCGAATTTACCGAAATCGGTTGAACGATTTTCACCCATAAACAATTGGCGACCACAGCAGGAGGATTGATTTATCGGTTACAATACCAACTCCGACTCCTAATTTCGTTTCCGAACATCAAATCCCAACATGGTGGAACTCAGTCGGAGCGGCTGCCGAGAACACCAAAGACAGAACGCACCCCCGATGTTAGCGTCTCTCCCAATAACGTTGTTACGTCACCGACCTACAACAGAACATCGAATGCACTCCCTCAAGTGTAACACCGCCAATCACTGCAGCGAGCCACGCCTCCTCTAGCGTCTCGCACAACCCTCTAATCACGGCAACGAAAATATCTTTTCGGGTGTCGAGCCGCCGATCACCGGGGCTAGAGCCGCCGCCACGACCCCAAATGCTTCGTCTAGCATGGCGCCTCCGACAACGACCAAGATCCCAACTACCCCGCCGACTGGGACGAGAAACCGGGAGGGACAAGAGGAAGTCGCCTTACGTCACCATCGCTCGGATCCGATGGAACGACTAGAGATGCTCGCCCCGAGCCTGGATGCATATGGTTTTAACGCGAAGGAGGTACTCATCTTTCTCAAGACCCCGACAGAACGACTACCACGTGAGTCGCGCCTCCCGAGCCATTTAAGAACGTCTCCAACAACCCCGACGCCAGACACCTCGGCGGAGCACGCCTCCATGGATGAGGAAACTCGCACTAGAATCCCGTTGGAAAGAAATCAGCCACCCAACTTTGTCACGAGAGAAGATTTGGAACAACTCCTCCGCAACCAAATCAAGAATGATGAGTTGGACGTGCATCATCACTAACCCCCTTACCCATCCGAAATACAGAGAATCCTCTCCCAGGGGGTACTCTTCTCCTCAATTTACCCCTGTACGATGGTACCGGGAATGCACGTGAGCATGTCTCTCGCTTCCTGGAATCCCTAGGCGAACATGAATATAATCACGTTCTTCGTTTAAGGGAATTCTCAAAATCACTTACTGGAAGGGCGTATACATGGTACAATAGCATCCCACCGAGCAGCATTCCCAACTGGAGCAGCATGGTCACTGCGTTTTACAAGAACTAGTTCTTCGTGTCTGAACAAGTTACTTTTTCAGACCTCGGAAGAATGTACCAGTGGGATAACGAACATCCGAATGATTTCGTCGAAAGGTTCAGGGTTCAAGCACTCGACTGTCACGACCCAAACGTGACCGAGCAACAATTGGTGAATGCATGCATCAATGGTATGGTTCAATCTACCGCGCCCTGCTAGAAAACTTGCGTTTCCAAACGTTCTCCGAACTCCATGAAGCCGCCAAACGATCTGCAACAATAGCACCAGCATTACTGGAAAGAACTAGGCCAACTCGAACCGAAGACGCGCGCGAAACCCGCGGGAGTAGACGCCTCATCAGCAAACAATTTAATGCCGGCTCATCCTCCGTGAACATAGTAAACGAAATAGGAAAAAGGAAAGCCGCAACTACGAGCCACCAGCCGAAACGAGAGGCGCCGGCGCAACGGGAACCCTCGCAACGGAAGATCGTCACTAAAACTCCTGTGCAGCATCGTGAGACCGAAGGAAATACCGTTGATTTCTTATTCCCCATCGAGGAGGTGATTGACCTCCTAGAAGCCTGGGTTCAAGATGATGTCATCAGATTGCCACCGCTCAGACGTCCACCAACTGAGGCTGAGATGGCGAACCCCAAATACTGCCATTAACACAGTTCGTTCACCACCCGACTAGCGATTGCAACAGACTAAAGCATATCTTCAAAGAAAGGATGGAAGCAGGAGAACTCCAACTAGGAGACGAAAGAGTGCATCGAGACCCACTCCCAATAAGAAACTGCGGTTCCTCTGGGGACTCCGTGCACGAGACTGTACAATCCATGATGCGACATGTATGAGAAATTATCTATCTTTCCAAGGTTCAGCGCCAAGATATTTTCGCAGCAATCGTGTTGTATCCGGCAAACGGCTTTTTCTCCCCTCGTAATCCACGCCAAGGGCCCAAGCTTCCCAAACAAGCGAAGCGGAGGACTGGGGACTGCTGACCACGTCCCGTTTAAGAGGTAATGAATTTGACGACACGCTCATCGACACGACCTCTGACCACAACTTCATTACTCTCAAGACACTAAAGGCAGCCGGATTTACAAAACAAGACGCTACCTATTCCCCGTCTGTGATTAAGGGCTTGAGAGGAGAGGCTTTGAACACGCATGGCTACATCAACCTAGAGATCGAGTTGGGAGACGCTATAACGCACAGCAAGTTCCACATTGTCAAAGAACTAGATCGTGACATGATTTTGGGACGCTTATGGGTGCTCGACAACAAAGCGAAATTGGATGTACGCCTTCCGCCGACGTCCACGCCCGAAGGAATTCATAACAAATCATCCCACGGGTTATCGCATCAACAAGCTATTGAAGGAACCCAGGCATCCCGAGTGGACTCGTCGACGCTATCCCATGATTTTCAAATGCAAGTAAGTTTGACCGAGCAACCTTTTCGCAACGGCAGCTTTTTCCTTCCCCCATTCGTCATGGGGACTTGGCGCGACATCGGCACAAACTCGTTAAGAAATGTGAATGGGGAGCTGGACCATTCGAACACTTTGCAAGAAGCTTGGAAACTTCTATAGAAACCAACAAAGCCAAGGCTCAAACGGTTACACGACGTCTGAACCCGTTTTCAATCGGAGATATGGTGGTTAAGGAAAGCTCGTTTCAAGTTGGGAGGATGACAGTAAAGATGGATTTGCCCGATGAAGGTGAAGGCGAGCTGTATCTGGTTGCGGATACCCTTTTGGGAGGATATTGCAAGCTCGTCAATACAGACACATCTGAAGGCGTGATAGTTCACTCGCGATGGCTCAAGGAACCCAATCCCTAAAATGTTGTACCTCCCAATCACTCCCTTTTCAGTACTTCCTTTAACAATTCCTCTTAATAGTTGTAATTCCCCAGGATGAATACATCGTTGTATTCTTTCCCTAGGGATTTCCCTTTTGTCAAAAAAATAAATAAAATAAAAATAAATATATATCTCTCCGAGCGAATCCTTCAGATATCAGAGAAATACACCAGAAAAGCCCAGAAAGCCATTGCAGAGCCATCATACCACAACCTCTTTCAAAAAAAATATATAGGAAGCAAAATGTCGACTGATGAAGAAGAAGGAAAACGAGTTTACAAAAAAAAAAAAAGAGGGGGACATTGGGGAACTAAGCAAACTAACGAAATAATGAAAGGGAGGAACTAGCCCTCAAAGGATGGAGCACAAGTCCCCTCGGGCAAAGATATCTTCAAGCACCTCCCCCAAAGAATCCTTCGGGCAACAAAGGTTCCATTCAACGGTTTTAGCAAAGCAGCAACCTCAACATCCCATCCCGAAGCAGCCACATCGCCAGCAGTGTCCTCCCGACGACCATTCCAAGATACGCCACCATAACCCCTCCGGTATCACCGACAACGCCTTTGGCATCAACTTCAAAGGCTATTTCGCTTCCATCATATGATCCTTCAAAGGTTTTCTCAACGACACTTCGGAGAAAGTTTTTTGATTCATCCACATCAGGGTCAAGAATCATGGCACTCTCCTCCAAGACCACCACACGTTCACTTTTCCGACGCTTCAACCTAGAAAGCAGTCCGATCCGCCCCATGCCCGGATCGAGGAAAGGCTTTGCCATCTTTGAAACCTTTCAACATGCCAAGACTCTTCCTTGTTCTCTCGCCCCTCCTCCATGCTCACCGAACCCAAGAAAGTCCGAATATGCACTGCTCTTCGTGGGGATAGATGGAAGGGAGGTCCTTAATGATTTCACTAGCTTCGTGGAACGGAGATTCAGTCCCAACCAATGCCTCCTCAAGAGATGAAGACCGATCTTCACTAAGTCCGAAATCCTTCTCCGAAGAGTTAAAGGCGCAGCCATCCCTGGAGGGTCCCATCATACAATGTAAAAGATAAGAAAAATGAACCAGTTCTACCATATCTATGAACATATAAAAGAGGATAACACGAGCAGAGAAGAACAAGAAAACATACCGGTATGATCTTCTTGGCCCGAATAACCCTGGTTGGGGTGCTTTTGCAAGAATTAGACCTCACGCCTTCACTTGGAGAACTTGGATGGTTAGGAGATGATTCATCTCTGTGCGACATGACAAAGAGAGAAACTCAACAAGAAGAACCTTTTTCTCAAACGAGGAGACGATGCAATTATTTTTGGGTATAAATACGGAATCTTAAAAAGGGAAAGGAAGCAATGAGGGACATAACGCTTCCAGATTTTAGCATGAATAATGCCCTAATTGAAGCCGCACGTGAAGGAAAGCAAGATAAGAAAACTTTGCTATCTGAAGAAACTCCCTCCTTGTTTACATCGGTCACGCCAGCAAGCACGCACAGCTTCCACACCTTGCGCTGGTCCCACCAGCTAGCACAATCAGTTTCCCAACTCACGCCAACTTCCCAATGGCCGCCCAAGTCACGCCTACAAGCATGCACAGCTTCCACCTTGCGCCGGTCCCACCATCTAGCACAATCAGTTTCCCAACTCACGCCAACTTCCCAACGTCGCCCAAGCTGCATCGGCCCCACCAATTGTGCCGGCCTCCCGATTTGTGCAAAACTACCGTGAGGCAAGGATTCCAAATCCTATTTATAAAAGGTCGACAAGCCTCCTCAATTCTCTTTACGGTTTTCTATTGATAGTTTGTCACCATCTTATGCTTACCTCGCAACAAAGCCCCCTGCTCCGAGCTAGCGGAGACTTAATGTTGATGGTGGTTTTTAAACAAGGGTAAAATCGTAAAACCCCATGACCTAGTGTTACCCGCAACACATTAACTAAGAGCATTTAACTCGGGTGTAAATAATTAATAGGGGTATTTTTTCAAAATACCCGATTAGGTTTTCGACACGAGTAACCCTAATTCCAAAACCAAGCCGCACACTGCGCACCATGGCAACAATGCCAAACCAAGCCGCACACTACGCACCATGGCAACAATGCCAAACCAAGACGCACACTGCGCACCATGGCAATAATGCCAAACCAAGCCGCACATCTGCGCACCATGGCGACAACGCCAAAACCAAGCCGCACATCGCGCACCATGGCAATAATGCCAAACCAAGCCGCATATGCGCACCATGGCAACAATGCCAAACCAAGCCGCACATCATGCGCACCATGGCAACAATGCCAAACCAAGCCGCACACCGCGCACCATGGCAACAACGCCAAAACCAAGCCGCACACTGCGCACCATGGCAGCGACGTCAAAACCAAACTACATATCACAGTCATTGGCAACCATGCCAAACTAAGCCGCTATGCTATTGGCACATGCCAAATATAGCGCCCTAGGCTTGCAAAACGTGCAACTAGGTCAACATGGCCGTACGTGCTATTGGCACATGCCAACACGTACCACAAGACTTATTTCCAAGCTGCTATGCCATTGGCGCATGCCAAATATAGCGCCCTAGGCTTGCAAAACGTGCAACTAGGTCAACATGGCCGTACGTGCCATTGGCACATGCCAACACGTACCACAAGCCATATTTCCAAGCCGCTGGTGCATGCCAAATATAGCGCCCTAGGCTTACAAACCATGCAACCTAGGCCAAGTCGGCCACGCATGCCAACATGCTCGCTGGTAGCTTTTCCTACCAATGCCACGGCCCTAACGGCCACGCATGCCATTGGCACATGCCAACATGCTCATTTGGTAGCTTTTCCTACCAAGGCCACGGCCCTAACGGCCACGCATGCCATTGGCACATGCCACCATGCTCGCTCGGTAGCTTTTCGTACCAAGGCCACGGCCCTAACGGCCACACATGCCATTGGCACATGCCAACATGCTCGCTGGTAGCTTTTCCTACCAAGGCCACGGCCCTAACGGCCACGCATGCCATTGGCACATGCCACCATGCTCGCTGGTAGCTTTTCCTACCAAGGCCACGGCCCTAACGGCCACGCATGCCATTGGCACATACAAACATGCTCGCTGGTAGCTTTTCTTACCAAGGCCACGGCCCTAACGGCCACGCATGCCATTGGCACATGGCACCATGCTCGCTGGTAGCTTTCCCTACCAAGGCCACGGCCCTAACGGCCACGCATTCCATTGGGACATGACAACATGCTCGCTGGTAGCTTTTCTTACCAAGGCCACGGCCCTAACGGCCACGCATGCCATTGGCACATGCCAACATGCTCGCTGGTAACTTTTCCTACCAAGGCCACGGCCCTAACGGCCACGCATGCCATTGGCACATGCCAACATGCTCGCTGGTAGCTTTTCCTACCAAGGCCACGGCCCTAACGGCCACGCATGCCAAACACACACGCTGGTAGCCTAACTTGCAAACCGTGCAACCTACCACCAAGGCATTCCGCACATGCCATTGGCACATGCCAAACACACACGCTAGTAGCCTAACTTGCAAACCGTGCAACCTACCACCAAGGAATTCCGCACATGCCATTGGCACATGCCACACACGCCACTAGCGGCCCTGGCATTGCCACTTACACTCAACGTACAACCTACCACAAAGGCATTCCGCACATGCCATTGGCGCATGCCACGCACGCCACTAGCAGCTCTGGCATTGCCACTTGCGCTCGAAGTACAACCCGCAACAAGGGCATTCCGCACATGCCAATGGCACATGCCACACGCGCCACTAGCAGCGCCACTTGCACTCAAGGTGCAACCAACACTCGAGATATCAACACAAACGGGGGATGCTTTCCAGGGTTTGGTTTGGCGGTCTGACTTACGGCGTACACTACGCTCACATTAAGAAAGCGTGAAAAGGAATAAAGCGGTCAAATAAATGAGGAAATAATGGTGAAAACGTTTTCACCCATAAACACCTTGCGGTTACCACCACCTCTCATTATTTCACCCTTTACTCTCTTCCTTCATGAGGCCAGGGTACGTTTAATCCCGACTTGTATAAATAGGTCTTACCTATTTCCACTGCACAACAAGTCTCGGTCAGGAGAAAAATACTACACTCTCATAAAGGCAACTTTACAAGCTCTACCAAAAGCTTTCATCTCTTGCAAGCTTCCCAAGCTTCTACTTTCTCGATACAAGTCGAGATACTACTCTCCCGTAACTATTCGGGTCTCAACACCTTTCTTTGCTTCCTCCCCAAATCAACCCTTCTCATCCACTTTGTGACCGAAGCAAGTCTGGAACGGCCATTTCTTGGTTTAGGCCGGACTCAAATGCGAGATTGATCTCTCGAATCTATAAAGTGCTCACGTGCAGCACATTTGTATAGGGTTTGAACCAGTTTCTCACTCACCTATCGAATTTACCGAAATCGGCAGAAACGATTTTCACCCATAAACAAGCAGGTAATAGGATCCATTTCTGCGATGTCATGTATCACAAAAGGTCCTCCCCATGTTAGTGATAATTTTCCCCACTTTTCTCTCTCGCTGGTATTGGGGTATAGTTCTCAGCACATACTGTCCTTCTACAAAGTTTCTAAGTTTGACCATCTTGTTGTATTCCCTTACTAACCTTCGTTGGTAATTCTCCATCCTCTCGTAGCTACTGTCTCCCTTCTTTCTCCAGATCATCGAGTCTTTCCAGCATCATGTCCATTGTGAGGTTCTTCTCCCATGCTTCGGTCTTTGTGGTTGACATGATGATTTCTGTTGGGATAATTGCTTCGGCTCCGTAAGTGAGGAGGGACGGTGATTCTCCAGTAGCATACCTTCGAGTTGTTTCGTGTGCCCATAACACGTTGTGTAGTTGTTCACACCACCACCCTTTGTGTTCATCCAGCGGCTTTTTGAGGATAAGATCAAGGGTCTTATTGGTGCCTCGGCATGGCCGTTGCTTTGAGGATAGATGGGGGTTGATTTATTTTTCCTGATTTTGAAGGTATCAAAAAGCATGTCTATGTTCTTTCCATGCAACTGTTTGTGGTTGTTAGAGACAATCTCTACGGGGATCCCGAACTGCAAATGATATTTTGGAAGATAAATGTGAATACGTCTGAGTCACGGATTCTAGCTAGGGCATTGGATTCTACCCATTTTCTGAAGTAATCTGTGGCTAAAATCAAGAATCGTCTTTTCCCCGATCCTTCGAACAGGGGTCCAATGATGTCTATGCCCCATTTAGAGAAGGGCCAAGGACTATCCACCGAATTCAGCTTTGTTGCAGGTGCATGGATTCTTTTACCAAACCATTGGCATTCCTCACATCTCCAAGACATTCTCGCAGCGTTTCGTATCATTTGTGGCCAATAATATCCCTGCATTTTTACTTTGTCTGCTACTGATCTCATCCCACTATGGTTGCCCGCGTTTCCATAGTGTATGTCTTTCAAAACCCGATTTCATTATTCTTTTGATAGATAGCGTAACAGTGGTTCGAGAAAAGACTTCTTATATAAAATTCCGCCCCTAAGGTCGTATCTCCTCGCCTTTGATTGCACCTTTTTAGGTTTCTTCAAGTCCGTAGGCAGCGTTCCTTCTTTAAGGAAAAGATGAACTTCGGTTCTCCAATCTTCTTCGTTCTTGAAGTCTTCGTCTTCGTTAGCTCTTGTCTTAATATCATCTTCGTGAAAGTCATCGGCGATGTCTTTCCCTACATCGTCGTC
The DNA here is from genome assembly GCA_023531295.1 of Papaver armeniacum. Classification (NCBI taxonomy): domain Eukaryota; kingdom Viridiplantae; phylum Streptophyta; class Magnoliopsida; order Ranunculales; family Papaveraceae; genus Papaver; species Papaver armeniacum. Next base: position 27,324 of record JAJJWW010015323.1, read on the forward strand.
GACGATATCCTCCCCTATATCGTCTTCACTATTTGTAGCAAAGGATTCCTGAGGAGTAATCGAGGTCTCATATACTCTTGTTATCTTGATTGCCTTGACGCTTTCATCTTTCAACATGGATGATATGTATGCTAACGCATCAGCATAACTGAGGTCTCTTCTACATAAATGCTGAAACTTGAAGCTAAGTATTTTGGATGCCAGAGTTAGGACCAAGTCTATGTACGCTGAAAGGGTCTCGTCGTATACATTGTATTCCAGTCATATCTGTCGTATGACCAGTTGTGAATCACTTGTCAGACGTACATCGACTATACCCATTTCTATTATTAAACGAAGAGCGTTTACCATGGCTTCGTATTCAATGATGTTGTTGTTATGTCCCTTTAATTCCAACTTTAGCGCATGGATGACCCTTTCTCCAGTGGGGGTGGTAATTACGATGCCTATACCTGTACCTTCCATATTCCTTGATCCGTCGACGAAGACCTCCCATCGTCTTTGGTTTGAAGGTTCGAGAATATCGACTGGATCTTTCCCGTCATCTACTTCTGGTATGCCCCTTACTTCCTCGTCATTGTCCAGGGGTAAATCTGCTAGAAAATCCGCCAGGACTTGCGATTTTTTGAAATGTTGGATCTCATGGATGATGTTGAACTAATCAAGATGATTATTCCATTTCGCTATCCTTCGTACTCTCCCAGAGCTTTGGAGAGCAACCTCCAATGGTGCTTTGCATGGAACATGAATGTAGTGAGTCAAGAAATAGGTTCTTAGCTTTTGGGTTTCCTATACTAATGCCAAGATGAGATGCTCGATCTTTGTATAATTCCTTTCTGCCTGGTTGAGAGTCTTGCTGACGTAATAGATTGGTTGTTCTATCTTTGTGTTCGTCTTGACTAATACTGCACTGACCGCATCCTCTGTTGCTGCTATGTAAAGAACCAAATCCTCGTCGGGATCGGGCTTCTGTAGGATCGGGATCGTGGCTAGATATTCTTTGATATTTTGGAAAGCTTCCTCACATTATGTGGTCCATACAAACTTGCTCCCTTTTTTGAGGATGTTGAAGAAATGTTTGTATTTGTGCGATGACCTGGCGATGAATCTACCCAGAGCCGCTAAGGATCCGTTGATCTTTTAGACTTCTTTTAGGTTCTTCGGGGATAGCATTTCTACGATGGCCTGGATCTTGGCGGGATCTACTTCGATGCCCCTCTTAGTTACTAGATACCCAAGGAACTTCCCTAAGGTGACGTTGAATGTGCATTTTTTCGGGTTTACTTTCATGCTGTGCTTCCTCATTGCTTCAAAGGTATCCCTCAGGTCTTGATGGTGATTCTTGCGCATCTTACTTTTGACGAGCATATCATCAACATTCAATTCTAGGGTGTTCCCAATCCATGGTTTGAAGATAGCATCAACCATCCTCTAGTGTGTTACATGATAGACGCATTTATGTGTTTATATTAGTCTCAATTCTCTGTAATGTTAGTACTCGATTTTGCGCTTATTTTGGTATTTTATGTCTTTGTAGGTGTTTTTGGAGAAATAAGCTTTTGCGGCGAAATTGGCTCGAAAAGTGGTTTTTGCGCTCGTGGGAGAAAATTACTAAAGGCACCCAGAAGACGCACTACAGGCACCCCAGAAAAGTCATAATTACACCTTAGAAGAATTGCTAAAGGGAACCCAACAATGGATAAGGGGTGACCAAATTACTAAGGGGTATCCATTTTCAAGGCAAGTACTATTGGAAGACCCGCACAGGTTAGGGGGAGGTCATCATTCTCATTTTTAAAAAAAATCAATTTGGCGGGAAATTTGGAGCAGCACGGGCATAGTTTGGATTCGAGTTTTGGGCCAGTTGTAGGGAGATTCAATCGCTGTTTTTGCTTTGGATAAACTCGTTTTGGCTAAACAGGGTTTGTATGGTTGTTATAACCGATCAAAATGGGCCAGATAGTCGGGTTCTCGTCAAAACAGGGAACAATAGTTATTTACAGAAACATGAAAAGAATCTCGCTCTACATGGAATTTACGTGGTATTAAAGGGAAGATATCCATTCCATATGATTTTATTACGTCACAGAGATAATTTAGGAGGATCAAAACAACCCAGAAACGTGTAGAGGTGAAGCAACAAAGGAAGGAAAGTCGGTGACCTGTTGGAGAAGAAAAAGAGGATTTACTCGAGTTATAATCGGACTGTGAGTATATAAAGGGTGCTGGGAGTCTCGGAAAGAGAATCGGGGGAGTTTGGGGTCGATTGGAGGCTTCAGAAACGCTGCAGAGGAGTTGTTGCAGCAGCAACAGAGAAGAGGAAGAAAAGAGTTGCAGACGACACTTCAGAAGTGTCGTTCCGAAGAACACGAAGAACAGACTCGCGATAGCGATCTTAAATTCAACGACAGTGTCAATCAACTATCATTTTATTTCTGATCTTATTCTCTTGTAATAAATGACGCTTGTAACACCAATACGAGCGTTACAAATCTCTCATTTTATATAATTTCTTCAATAAAACACCTATTTGAGCTATGGATTATTATTTTTTGCGTGTTTTCGATATGAGGAGCTAAACCCCATCACTGGGATGACGGAGGAAGCCAATTCTCATCACTGTGGTAACTTTATTTAATTCTTTTTACGACTTTTGCATTAAAATAATTTGAATTATGATTTTAAATTAATTAGTTGTGATTTAGTTTGATGGGTTATGCTTAACTTAGGTGTTTTGATAATCCATGCTTACCATTTACAATTAATGTTTTATAAAATCTCCCTTGGCAAAGATTTAGAGTCAATAGTTATTGTTTTTGGATCTGTTATTGTCTAAGAATTAATAATTGAACCATAGAAAAAGAGTTCGGTGGAATCCTAAGTCCCAATATCTCTCAACATTGTTAAAATCTTTTCTTTGTTTCTAGTATTTTATTTAAGTCAGTCTTAAAATCAACCTCAACGAGTCCGAGCGAACGGTACTCTACTTACCACAATTAAAACTACATCAGTTTTTGGCGCCGCCGACGCGGACTTGTATTTAGGTTTAGGTTTTAGGTTTTGGATATATTTTATTTTTATTTAATTTTTTTGTTCTATTTTACGTCTTTGGTGTTTTTGTTTTTGTTGTGCAGGTTTTGCTTGAAACGGAAAGTGGAAAGTCGAACTTGCCAAAAAAAAAAAGGAGAAAACCGGAGATATTGTTTTTGTTAGTTTTTTCTATATTTCTTTTGGACTTGTATATATTGTTTGTTTATTTTTATTATATTATTTATTTATTAAAAAAAAATATATAACACGTGCACACACCAATTGCATCGTCAGACTATCGATTTTAGGAAAACTCGTGGATTAGTAAGCTGAACCCGTTGCCTTGGGCCTTATGGGAGTTACCAGCTGAAAGTCCACAAACCTCAGCCTCGTACCTTTGGGTATATTTTGCTGTGGTAACCTGAGCTTACCCATTTTAGTCGACCTTGCATTTGCACGTGCACAAAAGAATGTCGAACTGGTATTACAATAGCCAATACAACGAATATCCGACTGATTTTCAAAATGGACATTACTACTTTGACCACAGTGTGCATAGTGGTTGGGAACACCAACCTTATCAAGGTTATGGTTCACATCATAGTGAGCCCAATTATTATTCGCACGTGCACCAGTCATACGAGCAAGAAAATAAGGAATATTATAGTACTAGTACCTCGTCTTTGGACGAATTAATTAAAGAGTTGAAAACTAGTCCTTATTATGATCCTTCCGTTCCTATTCGTCCTCTCGAAGAGTCTCTCAAACTGTTGGCTGTTTCTTCCGGTCCTATTCGTCCTCTAGAAGAGTCTCTCAAGATTTTGGCTGAGAAAACAAATAGGTTTGTGTTAGAGACGAACGAAGGAATTGCTTGAAATAATCTTGACTTCCAATTTATCCTTAAAAATGAGAATAGTTATTCGCATAATCAAGATGACGAGGTTAGAATTGGTAACACTACCTGTTTAGAAGAGGTTCAACCATTTTCATGTTATGATGATTACGATGAGGATAGTGTTGATCAAGAATCTGATAGGCATAGTAATCAGGAATTTGTTACTCCAATTGAGCTTTATAATGATAATATTTCTAGTTCAAGTCCAAATAATTTTAATAATTATTCATCTATTCAAAAGGACAGGGATTTGACTAGAGATACTCCCGTTTTAGACGATGTAGTATTTCTTTTTGATTACGAAGCCGATATTGGCTTAGAGGAACGAGTTTATTCTAAGAATAATATTTTAGAGTCTACAGATTTAGAAACAACATTCTTAGACGAAGAAGATGAACTCGTAGAGCTTTTAAACATGTATGAGGATGCGTCACCCGAATATGACCTACAAGAAGCAAACCATTTTCGTGGATTCGATGATCTAAAAATTAGGGAAATTGTAGCTAGTCTATCTAGAGACACCCAAAACTCTAAGTTTGGGGGTGAGAATCATTCTCCATGTGCCTTACCTTTAGTTATTACAGAGATCCCTCACTTGGGACTTGATATATGTGCCTCAACCATTGTGCCAGATTGCCTTCATACTAGTTCATCAGAACCTAATAATGTCCAGGAAGAAGTTCAGTTGTTAGAAACCCATCCTCTGGTTGATGTGGTTTACTCAGGCTATGATACCAAGATTGATTTTGTTTTTCCACCAAATATTTTTCTTCCAAATGTGGGAACGTTTGAATTTGAAATGTGTCAATTATTAAGTTCGAGACTAAACCTAATTATTTTAGGAAAATAGAATTGACACATTTGCTTAAGAATGACCACCACTCTCATTATGGTCAACTGTGTAAGTCAAATCGATTGACTTAGAGGATCCTCAATTATTCAGTTATTATTATGTGCTTCTAAAATTTTCCAGACCTTAGAACTCGATATTTCGGATCTTACTTATGAGGAGGGGCAACCCATAAAAATATTTTATTTAGACCCCTTTATTGAACTCGAACTCGAACCACAACTAGATGTAGTTGTCTTAAACAGGAAACTAGGCAAGGGTGTGCTATGTTTATTCTTGGTTTGTTGCAGTTTCCTTTTATCTGTGTTAACACTTTTTGATGCAGATGATCCACAGTTGTTTCGGTTATTACTTTATGATATGAAGTGATTAATTCTTTCTTATGTCTGGCTGAAGACGTTAAACTTAGCACTTCTTGGGAGGTAACCCATGCTCATGCAACACGGTAATATCTTTCCTTATCTCTTTTGCTTCAAATGGTAACAGTTTCTCCTTGTTCATGTTTTTAATTTCATCTTTAGAACATTGAGGACAATGTTAGATTTAAGTTTGGGGGTGTGGGAGAAACTTTTTAGTTGCAATAAATAAACTCCGGAGCCTAGAAATTTATGTTTATTAAGGATGGCACTAACTAACCTAAGTGGATGGAAGCATTTTGGTTGTAGGAGTTGAGGAACCAATCTGATTAGATGGCAACATCTAAAGAGTCTATTCATAAAAGCACAGAGCTCAGGTGTTAGAATTAAAGAAAAAACATGGTAGTTTCGCCATATCTCGTTAAATTAAAGAAATTTATGTTTATTAAGGATGGCACTAACTAACCTAAGTGGATGGAAGCATTTTGGTTATAGGAGTTGAGGAACCAATCTGATTAGATGGCAACATCTAAAGAGTCTATTCATAAAAGTACAGAGCTCAGGTGTTAGAATTAAAGAAAAAAAATGGTAGTTTCGCCATATCTCGTTGAATCATTTTCACTTCTATTTTTTGTTTGTTTTCTTCAAAATATGTTTATCTAAGTGATTAGGTGGGGCTCACGATTCAAGTTGTTACCACTGCTAGGGTGAAATAGAGTGATTGAGATAAAAAAAAAAGAAAAGAAAAAAAAAGTGAAAAAAAAAAGAAAAAGAAAAAAAAATTATTATAAAAAAAGAAAAAGAAAATTGAGACCAAACCATCTAACCAACCGGAATAAATTCAATAAAGTCGACCACTGGAACCCTTGTATATGCCAGTTGTGTTGACCTAGAGTTAGGATTATCGCAAATTGGTTCCCTTTGTATATGCCAATGTGTTGATATTAGTCCAGACCAATATCTCAGTCCATTTGGATAGGTTCGTTTTGGCAGTGGCCTTCAGACAGAAATGAGAAACACCGATCATCTTAGTCAACATCAAAACCATCTACGTTTTTCTATATCCATTTCTTACTCTATCCATGTGATTGGTCGACTCCGGTTATGATGTCCGTAAAACTATCCGAGTAGAGCTCGTGACTTATATATGAATTTTAGTATGCTTGAGTGCAAACTCGTGTACAACAATTGGAATTTCGCATCAGGTTACTTCCTCCTGTAGTCAATAAGTATGCCAACCAAGGAGATTCTTTAGTGCCTTCCAAGGTTCTCGCGTAAATAGTTGTGGTCCTGGAGTGTAAAGGTTTTGTGGGTATATCTCTTGTAAACCCTCCCGAGACTACAACTCGGCCACTAGGGCCACCTAGGGGTTTAAAGGCTTATTGCATACGCTAAATGCAATCGACGATCCTGCGACAGTGAGTTAGGATTTTATTTTTGATTTGCTCGGGACTAGCAAATAATAAGTTTGGGGGTATTTGATAGACTCATTTATGTGTCTATATTAGTCTCAATTCTCTGTAATGTTAGTACTCGATTTTGCGCTTATTTTGGTATTTTATGTCTTTGTAGGTGTTTTTGGAGAAATAAGCTTTTGCGGCGAAATTGGCTCGAAAAGTGGTTTTTGCGCTCATGGGAGAAAATTACTAAAGGCACCCTGAAGACGCACTACAGGGAAGTACCTGCAGACTTAGAAAAGTCATAATTACACCTTAGAAGAATTGCTAAAGGGAACCCAACAATGGATAAGGGGTACCCAAATTACTAAGGGGTATCCATTTTCAAGGCAAGTACTATTGGCAGACCCGCACAGGTTAGGGGGAGGTCATCATTCTCATTTTCAAAAAAAAATCAATTTGGCGGGAAATTTGGAGCAGCACGGGCATAGTTTGGATTCGAGTTTTGGGCGTCAATCGCTGTTTTTGATTTGGATAAACTCGTTTGGGCTAAACAGTGTTTGTATGGTTGTTATAACCGATCAAAATGGGCCAGATAGTCGGGTTTTCGTCAAAACAAGGAACAATAGTTATTTACAGAAACATGAAAAGAATCTCGGCTCTACATGGAATTTACGTGGTATTAAAGGGAAGATATCCATTCCATATGATTTTATTACGTCACAGAGATAATTTGGGAGGATCAAAACAACCCAGAAACGTGTAGAGGTGAAGCAACAAAGGAAGGAAAGTCGGTGACCTGTTGGAGAAGAAAAAGAGGATTTACTCGAGTTATAATCGGGCTGTGAGTATATAAAGAGTCTTTGGGAGTCTCGAAAAGAGAATCTGGGGAGTTTGGGGTCGATTGGAGGCTTCTTAAACGCTGCAGAGGAGTTGTTGCAAGAAAGAAGCAGAGAAGAGGAAGGAAAGAGTTGCGCACGACACTTCAAGTGTTGTTCAAGAACACGAAGAATGAGACTCGCGACAGCGATCTTAAATTCAACGACAGTGTCAATCAACTATCGTTTTATTTCACAGTCTTATTCTCTTGTAAATCGTGACGCTTGTAACACCAATACAAATACATAAATCTTTGTTTTATACAATTTCTTCAATAAAACACCTATTTGAGCTATGGATTATTATTTTGTGCGTGTTTTCGATATGAGGAGCTAAACCCCATCACTGGGATGACGGAGGAAGCCAATTCTCATCACTGTGGTAACTTTATTTAATTCTTTTTATGACTTTTGCGTTAAAATAATTTGAATTATGATTTTAAATTAATTAGTTGTGATTTAGTTTGATGGGTTATGCTTAGCTTAGGTGTTTTGATAATCCATGCTTACCATTTACAATTAATGTTTTATAAAATCTACCTTGGCAAAGATTTAGAGTCAATAGTTATTGTTTTTGGAGCTGTTATTGTCTAAGAATTAATAATTGAACCATAGAAAAAGAGTTCGGTGGAATCCTAAGTCCCAGTATCTCTCAACATTGTTAAAATCTTTTCTTTGTTTCTAGTATTTTATTTAAGTAAGTCTTAAAATCAACCTCAACGAGTCCGAGCGAACGATACTCTACTTACCACAATTAAAACTACATCATTACCCCTGCATTTCTAAGTCCTAAGGGCATCCTTGTGTAACAATAGAGGCCGTGCGGGGTATATAATGTTGTATGTTGTTGATCTTCCTCTGCCGGGGCTACTTGTTTGTAACCAGAATAACCGTCTAAGAATGACATTTCTTTGTATCCTTCGACAGCTTCTACCAGCTGATCGATGCTTGGGAGTGGGTAACTATCCTTCAGGCACGCCTTTTTGAGATTGGTGAAGTCGAAGCATATTCTTACTCCTCCGTTCTTCTTTGGAACAATGAACATGTTCGAGATCCATGTTGGATATTTGACTTCCTTGATGAATCTTGCTTCTAATAACTTGCGGAATTCTTCTTCGATTGCTTGGTGATACTCTGGTGCTACCTTTCGTACTTTCTGCCTAAGGGTGTGGTGCCTGGATGTATACGGAGTTCGTGTTGGATTATCTTCGGATCGATTCCTTGTATGTTACCTAACTTCCATGCGAAAATGTCTGCGTATTCCTTGAGTAACTTGATTAGAGCTATCTCTCTTTCTTCATCCATTAAGGTTCATATCTTGATCATCTTCGAGTTTTCTTCGGTCCTTAAATTGATCTCCTTCGCGGGTTGTACAGATATGAACGTAGGCTTCGGTTCTCCTAGGAGAGGGATATTCTTTAATTGCTATTTGGTAGGCTCTTCAGCCTCCTTATCTGTTGATGTACTCGCCTCAGTATTTAGGACGATGATTTCCTTCGTCAGACTTTTTCCAGAAATTTCTTCGAGATAAAAATCAATGGCTTTTTCCTTATCAGCCTCTATATTTCAGCTTCTTCAGGATTTTCGCTACTCATCTTGTTCGTTATTGAGCTGATTTTGTAGAGCCTGCCATTCTCGAGCGGTGACCAGATCTCCTTTTATTTCTACTACCCTTACGGGCGTTGGAAATCTAAGATACTGATGATAGGTCGATGCCACTCCTTTGAGTTTGTGTACACATATTCTACCAATGAACCGTTGTAGGGGGAAGGAACGTCTACTACACTGAATCGAGTGTCAACCTTCATTGGTCCTGCGTTTACATGCAAAACAATATCTCCCAAGGGCTTCGTTGGTGCCCCATTGAACCCATAGATGGTATAATACGATGACATTAGTTGTTCGTCATTTAGCTCCATTCGTTTGAACGTGTCATAGAACAGAACATTAACCGAACTCACCCCATCGATGAGGATCTTCTTAATATTGCATCCTGCCACTGGTAATGTAAGGACCAAAGGGTTGTTATGATCTTTCATGTCTTCTTCGACATCCTCAGCGTCGAAAGTCATCGGTGCGTTCATCCACTTCTCATGTTTGTCAACTTCTACTCCATCGATTTTGAACATCTCGCAGTAGTCCTCCATTTGCTTTCTTAGCCTTTTCCCTATTTGAGCCGTCAGTGAGGATCCAATAGTTTCTGAGTATGAGATGGTGTTGAGTGTTCGGTTACCCTCAGGGAGTTGGACTTGCTTGATTCGTTTTTCCTAGTCATCAGTTTCGACCTTCTGAATGTATTGCTTGAGATCTCCAGCGTAAATCAACTTTTGGATCATTATTTTGAGATTCTTGCATTTCTCGGTCTTGTGCCCGTTGAAGCAGTGATACTCGCAGTAATATCTTTACTTCTCGGATCTTGGAGGCTCCTTTCCTTTGGACAAGGGATACTCTAGGTTCTCCCGATCCTTGATCTCCCTCAGGATGCGGGTGTAGTTGGTGTTCAGCTCATTTTACTTTGCTGCGTTCTCGCGGAGATGCTTTATACTTCGCCCAGACCATTTTCCATAAAGTTTTTCCCTTTCTTTCGCTGACAATTCTGGGTGTTGTAGGGACAATTGTCTCTTTTCTTTTCCGATAATTTACTTACTCCGCAGGTTATTTTTTTGGCCAAGTTAGCTTATTTCGCCCATCTCTACTTTGTGGTTGGTATCTTGTAGGGTACTCCATTGATCCAATGGGTTACTTCGTGGTTGGTATCTCGCACATGGCTTTTACTTCGTCAATTGGACAATAATGGCGACTCTGACTTGATTTGACAAGTCACTGACGAAGATTTTCGGGGCACGGTACAAGATCTTTTGGCCGGATTCTCGCGTCTTCCCTACGTCCACGTGGCGGTTCGTATTTTGGTATCTATAATCATTCTAACCTTTGTAAAGTTGTTGATCTTCCATTTGAATCTGGAAGTTACGTACGAAGAAACTTCAACTATTTCAGTTGGCGTTGCCATCAGAGTACCTGTTAGAAAAAGCAATCGCGTTGAACATCTTACCGCAAGTGCAAGGGAGTTATATGTAAATGTTAGAATACGGGCATCCAACTCAAAACCAATTGGCAATGAGTGGAGAGGCCCATAGGATTATAAACCGCAGGATCTTAGATTGCCCAACAATGTGGGACTAATAATCTCAACACGCCCCCTCACGTGTAGCCTCGTTGGGTCTAACACGTGGACACTTAAATCGGGTGACGCGGAGTAAAGGCGCGGTCAATGACTCGTCGCAAATAGCCTGCTCTGATACCATGTTAGAATACGGGCATCCAACTCAAAACCAATTGGCAATGAGTGGAGAGGCCCATAGGATTATAAACCGCAGGATCTTAGATTGCCCAACAATGTGGGACTAATAATCTCAACAGTAAAGTTTTCTTCGGATTACCAAAGACAATTAATTCATCCTTCTTGGGAGTTCATCTTTGAGTTGAAATGTTTTTCATCTTCCAAAATTTGATTATCAAGTAACTCTTGGCATCTCCTATGACCATACTAATGTAAGGGCATTTATACTCGTTTTTTTTTTTTTCTTTCTAGTGTTGGAACTGATCCAATAAAATTTGTCAAATGGGTGATGCAAGAGTAGTCGATTCATTTTTCTATGTAGATAACTGAATTACGAGAATACGGGATCATTTAAGCACAAAATATATGGTTGGAAAAATTCACACCATCTACAAAAACCATTTCTTCATGATCATATCATATACACGTATTTGTAAAGTGAATCTCTTTTAGTTTCTTAGGTGATATTTGATAGTTATTGCTCACGAATGAAAGACAGCGAAAGATGTGATTAAAGGTCTACAGCTTGAAATCGAAAAGAACAAAGAAATGTAAGAGTATGTATATAACCGGAAATAAAAAATGTAAAAGCTAAGAAGCATTGAATTACTGAACACTATATAGGAAATTAGATCGAACAATTATATAATTGGGTAAAATTGTTTTTCATATATTATTGGAACTGCACCGTACGGTGTGTACGGCTGCCTACGTACCCATTACGGGATCAAGCCCAACGTAGTTCTATAACAACTGCTTAATATAGTTTGACTACAATCATAATATCTTTATCGTTTAGTAACATGTAGTCTGCATGGCTTCAACATTGGCTTTATAAGCAACAGGATCCCATCCAAGCTTCGAAATAATCTTTGCTTCAGCATCACTTACTTTTAATACCTTTCTCGAGTCCCAAAAGTTGTATTCTTCTTGTTGGACATAATTATTACTTCCTTTTAAATCTGCCTCTAGTGAGTAGATATAGTTGTTATCCGGAGGAGTACTAGTATTAAGATTATCTTCAGAAGTTGGTGGTGCTGGTAACAAATCATCCAAGGAAAAGAGATTCCCCCATTCATCACCATTGAGAAATTCATCAAAATCAGGCACTAAGGGCGGTAAAGTTGCTGTTGATACTGGTACTGGCACTGACGCATATGAATCCATTGTCTTCGTTGCTGGTGATGGGAATGGAACCCATTCTGGTGATTCTTCTACGTTAATGACAAGTGGTGGTACCTCTGCACCCATGGATGTAGTTGTTTCAGCTGGCAGCAGTGATGGATCCCATGACGAAAAGATATTCAGCACGTCAAGATCAGGCATTGAGGGTAATAATGTTGCTGGTGGTTCTGGTACTGGAACTGACACATATGGATCCATACTCTTCGTTGCTGGTGATGGTGATGGAACAAATTCTGATGATTCTGCGTTACATAAAATTGATGCTAAATCCGTATCCATGAACTCTGAAATATCTGTTTCTGCTTGTGGTTGTAACGGAACCCGTTCTGGTGAGTCTTCTATGTTAATGACAAGTGGTGGTACCTCTGCACCCATGTTATTAAAAATTGGTGCTGCCTCTGCATCCATAAACTGTTGTGATACACTTGTTTCTGCTGGCAGTAGTGATGGAACCCATGACATTGATGATCCATTGTTAATTGGTGGCTCTACAGCAGGCATTGTATCCGTTGTGGGTGATGACATAGATGTTCGTTGCCTCTTTGCTATAGGTTGAGATTGTCGCTGTTCTTCTCGTACTGCATTGACGTCTATCGGTATTTTACTTCTAATCTCACACAAGACATACTCCGGATCCGTCTGTTCACAAGATAAATATTAATCATTTATATATATATAATCCAAGATACGTAATAATATAGTTAGCTCGATTATGATCTAGAAGTGTTATTACATACCTTGATACTGTTCTCTGTGTAATAATTGGGGAGCAACGAATACTCATGCATGATCCAATGGCCTTTCTCACGTTTCACTTCAGGCAACGTTTTCCCCCCCGGAACATTCCACTCGAAGGTGTACATTCTTTTGATTCCAATTACTTTGTTGTCATCGTCACATAGAGGTGTTGGTTTTTCTCCCCTCCATTTTCCTTCTCCGGTTTTTCGTTTCACGTTCTTACCAGTTGAACTCACTTTGCTTATGGGAGTGAAGAAGTATCCTTGGTTTCTCTGAATTTCTTGGAAGAGGAGGAAGGGATTTGCATAGTCGTAGATGTTTTTCTCGAAAATAAACCAACTTACATCATTCAAAGTATTTTGTACCTTTGGAACTAGATAATCTTGAATTATTTGTTTGTCGGTTGGCTGAAACTTATAACCTGGTGGTAATAGTCCTTTATCAAACACCATCTTCGTCTCCTGTAAATTGTACAACATCCATAAGATTAAAGTAGAAACTAAAATAATTCTGTAATAGTGAATAGCTATGAATTGAGAATTATAATGATAATATCATGTAGCTAGATTGTTGTAACATTAACACATCCACTCTAAAGAACATCAAAAACTCATCTAAATCACATAACTCTACGCCTGGTTCATGTGCAAGAAACTTACATAAAAAGATTTGCATGTGCAAGCAACTTACAAATCATAATTCAATTAATTACTATAAAATTAACTTGCACACATCTTAGAGATCCAATAGAACAAATTTAACTCAAAAAGTAAAAAAGAATTGGCTACTTGAAACATACCTTGTATTTTTTCTCCAACGATCTGCAAACTATAATTTCTTAACTTCTATCTCTCGCTCTCTAGCACTTTTCTTTATCTCTATCTTTGTATCACAGAATTACCGAGCTTGTAAGTTGTATGTTTATTTATAGGGAATCAGAATTACCGAGCTTGTATGTTTATTTATTGGGAATTGAAGTTGGTTTTCTAGTAGGAATAGGCTTCATAAAACTAAGTAAACTTGGAGGAGTACAAGTACAAGTATTATAAAAACTTGAGCCTTAAGAAAGGCAAATCCGTTCAAGTATAGGGCATGCATGCGTAATTAAGTAATCCAATCGACCTACTCTGTAGTTTAGGATTTGATTTAGCAAATCTTAGTGCAGTAATACTTCTGTCCAGGTCTGTATAGTTGGCTAACCCAACTTAACCCAAGAGGTAGAAGCCACAGAACCTACGATTTACGGAAGCCTTGTTTAATCAGCTTTCCGGTAATTGACCAAGGTGTTGACCAAAGACAACATTGACCTAATTAACTATGTAATTATCTTTCATTAATAAGAACATTCAATAACCATGTAATTGAAACACTTAAATGTAAATGTTGTGGGTTAAAGGGTTCAGCTCTTGGCTGCTTTTTAAGTTCCTGTAAAAATACGTATCACTTTCCTTGTGCATTAGGCATTTCAGGTTTCCGGTGGGATAACGCAAGTTACATCTTCATAATGCTTAGTGTGCCAATTGTCTCCTCAAATGAAGTAATTAAACCCCTCGTCTATTCTTTCGAATTATTTTATGTGACATTGCCTGGTGACAGGAAGGTTATCTAATGTTACCTCCCAGCCATTCTGGTATGAAGTCTCCACATGAGAAAACAAAGACAGAAAGAAGCTAGCTAATGAATATTCTTCAAGTGTTCACAGACCGTTTAAGGCCATTGAAGAAACTCCTGCTTCAACTCTTCCTTTGAGGCCTTGCCATGTTATTAAATCACATATGTCCTGAAGTACCAGAGGAAGAGAACAACCAATTATACAACTTATACAACAACTTAAAAGAAAAAGACGGTGTATCTCTCACGAAGTGGTTAAGTTTGTATCACACGATTCAATCCCTCAATTTTTATTTGGACAAAGAACTTCCCCTATGGCTAAGGGTAATGATGCATTGCGGAAGCGAAGATACAGAACTAAAATACTATCAAAATTCATATTTGTGAGATAGGTATCTCGAAAATTATTGTACCCGATAATCAATAAAATATTTCTCTGTTCCTCCAGTGGATGTAGGCAACACTTGCCGAACCACGTTAAATATCATCTCTTCACTTTATTTTGTATATGTTTTCTACCCTAATTCATACCGTCATCATCAAATCATAGTGTTTAGTTCCTAGAGGTACAAACACTTTCCTTAACATGGATATCTCGAAAGCTGGGTAGCACACGCGACACATAAATAATAATCGTATGTCAAGGCACCGCACTTCAACAATGAACTGACCTCAAGTACGATAGTTTTCCAAAATATATGCAAATACGCCAGCTCGCTCCAATGAACCAATAATTATAGGACCATAAAGACTTATTTTTTCACTAAGATTGAAAAGGATCAATCTTCCCTAGTGAAGAAGGAGGGTCGGACCAAGTATTATCGGAGTTTGGTGGGTCTCGGGGACGAAAGCGACGAAGGAGGCAGCCAAGGAGGTAGCCCGAATGACATCTTCGTTGTCGCAATCTGAACTCAAGGCCACCGTGATTGCTTACAAGGCTTGTTGCCAGCTTTCCGAAGAAGTTAACAAAACTCTGACCAAGATCTAGCAGGGTCTTCAGAAAGATCATGGCATTGTTAAGAATTACCCAGTCGATCCATGCCCAAGCCGTTAAATTACTCTTAGGTCCTTCTTCGGGAGGAGTGTCCCTTCGTCTCAGAAGAAGCCTCCAGCTGATCACGTCGGGTCTTCCAAAGGGAATTAGATCACCATACTTGTTATAGAAAGTTGATCTTTATTGTTTTTTTGGCTTCAAACCCTTTTTTGGTGTATTTCTGCGTTTCTTGTTTAGTTTCCCGAACTTGTAATCAACTTTTTATGGAATGGATCATCGTTTGTTTAGATATGTACAATTTTGATTTATCTTCTTTATTGACTTTGGACCTGTCACCCCTTTGGCTAACCCTTGGCCAGAGGATTCCCAAACTTGATGGGGGTTTGACGCAGCGTTCCGGATATGTAATGCGTTATTAAAATATTTACATGCATTCATTCGTGATCCGCCGCATTTTTGATTGGTTGGGTATCTCTTTCTTCCGGAAGCCTTCCCCATGGTCCTACACTCATAGACGGCTGATAGGGGAGTCCAGGAGATTGTATATGGTTACTTTCCCCAATCGAAATTTTGCAAAAAACTTATTTGATTGATCAGGTGAGGTCTGCTATTCCTCGTCTAGAGATAGAAACATGTCGAGCGGGTACTGTTGTCTTCTTCTTACGGTGGTCTTCACGCAGGATCTAACTGCGTTGCTTTTACGGATAGTACGTCTTGAGATATTTCGCATTCCATGTGTGTTTGAGGACTTCTCCTTTCCGGGTTACGCAGTAATAGGATCCATTTCTGCGATGTTATGTATCACAAAAAGTCCTCCTCATGTTAGTGCTAATTTTCCCAAGTTTTCTCTCGCTGGTATTGGGGTATAGTTCTCAGCTCATACTGTCCTTCTAAAAAGTTTCTAAGTTTGACCTTATTGTTGTATTCCCTTGCTAACCTTCGTTGGTAATTCTCCATCCCTCTGTTGTCTCCCTCCTTTCTTCCGGATCATCGAGTCTTTCCGACATCATGTCCGTTGTGAGGTTCTTCTCCCATGATTCGGTCTTTGTGGTTGGCATGATTATTTCGTTGGGATAAGTTCTTGACTCCGTAAGTGAGGAGGAACGGTGATTCTCTAGTAGTGGACCTTCGAGTTGTTTGGTGTGCCCATAACACGTTGTGTAGTTGTTCACACCACCGCCCTTTGTGTTCATCCAGCTAATTTTTGAGGATAAGAGCAAGGGTCTTATTGGTAGCCTCGGCCTGGCCGTTGATTTGAGGATAGATGGGGGTTGATTTATTCTTCTTGATTTTGAAGGTATCAAAAAGCATGTCTATGTTCTTTCCCTGCAGCTGTTTGCCGTTGTTAGAGACAATCTCTATGGGGATCCTGAACCTGCAAATGATATTTTGGAAGATAAATGTGAATACGTACGAGTGGCGAATTCTAGCTAGGGCCTTGGCTTCTACCCATTTCTTTGAAGTAATCTGTGGCTACAATCAAGAATCGTCTTTCCTAGATCCTTCGATCGAGGGGTCTAACGATGTCTATGCCCCATTTTGAGAAGGTCCAAGGACTATCCACCGAATTCATCTTTGTTGCAGGTGCATGGATTCTTTTAGCAAACCACTGGCATTCCTCACATCGATCTCCAAGACATTCTCGCAGCGTCTCGTATAATTTGTGGCCAATAATATCCCCTGCATTTTTGCTTTGTCTGCTAGTGATCTCATCCCACTATGGTTGCCCGCGTCTCCATAGTGTATGTCTTTCAAAACCCGATATCATTCTTCTTTTGATAGATAGCGTAGCAACGGTCCGACAAAAGACTTCTTATATAAAATTCCGCCCCTAAGGTCGTATTTCCCCGCCTTTGATTGCACCTTTCTAGGTTGCTTCAAGTCCGTAGGTAGCGTTCCTTCTTTAAGGAAAATATGAACTTTGGTTCTCCAATCTTCTTCGTTCTTGAAGTCTTCATCTTCGTTAGCTCTTGTCATAATATCATCTTCGTGAAAGTCATCGGCGATGTGTTTCCCTACATCGTCGTCATCGATATCCTCCCCTACATCGTCTTCACTATTTGTAGTGAAGGATTCATGAGGAATTATCGAGGGCTCGTATACTCTTGTTATCTTGATTTCCTTGATACTTTCATCTTTCAACATGGATGATATGTGCGCTAACGCATCGGCATGCCTCGAGGTCTCTTTCGTATAAATGTTATTATTTGGGATGCTAGAGTTTGGACCAAGGCCATGTACGCTAAGGGTCTCGTCGTACACATTGTATTCCAGTCATATCTGTCGTATGACCAGTTGTGAATCACTTGTCAGACATACATCGGTTATACCCATTTCTATTATCAAACGAATAGCGTTTACCACGGCTTCGTATTCAACGATGTTGTTGTTATGTCCCTTGAATTCCAACTTTAGCGCATGCACGACCCTTTCTCCAGTGGGGGTGGTAATTATGATGCCTATACCCGCACCTTCCCAATTCCTTGATCCGTCAACGAAGACCTCCCATCGTCTTTGGTTTGAAGGTTCGAGAACATCGACTATATCTTTCCCGTCCTTTGCTTCTGGTATGCCCCTTACTTCCTCGTCGTTGTCCAGGGGTAAATCTACTAGAAAATTCGCCAAGACTTGCGATTTTTGAAATGTTGGATCTCATGGATGATGTTGAAATGATCAAGATGAGTATTCCATTTCGCTATCCTTCTGTCTATGGTGGTTTTTAGACAAAGGGTAAAATCGTAAAACCTCGAATAACCTAATGTCACCGGTGACACATTTATTAGAACATTTAATGCATGTAGTCAGTAATTAATAGGGGGTATTTTTTCAAATAAGGGTTACAACGAGCAAAATCCTAATTCCCCTTCATGCTAATGGAAAACCATGCTAGCCGCACCTCTGTGCCAAAGGCAAATCATGCCAGCCACACCTAGCCCAAGCTAGCCGCTCCATGCCAAACGCACTCTGCCTTGGCCCTAGCTACACTAGTCACACCACGCCAAGCCAAACACCCTTACCTTGGCCCTAGCCGCACCTATGTGCCAATGGCAAATCATGCTAGCCACACCAAACGCACCAAAGCATGCCAACCATGCTAGCCGCACCCCTGTGCCAATGGCAAATCATGCCAGCCACACCTAACGCGCCAAAGCATGCCAACCATGCTAGCCGCACCTCTGTGCCAATGGCAAATCATGCCAGCCACACCTATCCCAAGTTAGCCGCGCCATGCCAGATGCACTATGCCTTGGCCCTAGCTACGCTAGTCACACCATGCCAAGCCAAACACCCTTACCTTGGCCCTAGCTGCATCTCTGTGCCAATGGCAAATCATGCCAGCCACACCAAACGCGCCAAAGCATGCCAACCATGATAGCCGCACCCCTGTGCCAATGGCAAATCATGCCAGCCCACACCAAACACGGCAAAGCATGCCAACCATGCTAGCCGCACCTCTGTGCCAATGGCAAATCATGCCAGCCTCACCTAGCCCAAGCTAGCCGCGCCATGCCAAACGCACTCTGTCTTGGCCCTAGCTACGCTGGTCACACCACGCCAAGCCAAACACCCTTACCTTGGCCCTAGCCGCGCCATGCCAAAGTATGGCCCGTGCCTAGGCTTGCAAACCGTGCAACCTAGGCCAAATTGCCCGAGCATGCCATTGGCACATGCCAACACGCATCGCTGGTAGATTTTCTTCCCGGGACGTGACCCTAATGGCCACGCATGCCATTGGCACGTGCCAACATGCATCGCTAGTAGCTTTTCTTACCAGGCCATGGCCCTAATGGCCGAGCGTGTTATTGACACATGCCAACACGCTTCTTTGGTAGCTTTTATTACCTGGCCGTGGGCCCTAATGGCCGTGCGTGCCATTGACACATGCCAAACACGCACGCTGGTAGCCTAACTTGCAAGCCGTGCAACCTAGTACAACTTGGCCGTACGTGCCATTGGCACATGCCAAAACCCACGCTGGTAGCCTTACTTGCAAAAGTGCAACCTACCACCAAGGCATTCCGCACATGCCATTGGCACATGCCAACACGCATCATTTGGTAGCTTTTCTTACAAGCCGTGGCCCTAATGGCCGAGCATGCCATTGGCACATGCCAACACGCATATTTGGTAGCTTTTCTTACCAAGACGAGGCCCTAATGGCCGAGCATGCCATTGGCACATGCCAACACGCATCATTTGGTAGCTTTTCTTACCCAAGCCATGGCCCTAATGGCCGAGCATGCCATTGGCACATGCCAACACGCATCACTGGTAGCTTTTCTTACCAAGCCGAGGCTCTAATGGCCGAGCATGCCATTGGCACATGCCAACACTCATCGCTGGTAGCTTTTCTTACCAAGCCGTGGCCCTAATGGCCGAGCATGCCATTGGCACATGCCAACACGCATCGCTGGTAGCTTTTCTTACCAGGCCGTGACCCTAATGGCCACGCATGCCATTGGCACGTGCCAACACGCATCGCTGATAGCTTTTCTTACCAGGCCATGGCCTTAATGGCCGAGCGTTCCATTGGCACATGCCACCACGCTCGCTGGCAGCTTTCATTACCTGGCCGTGGCCCTAATGGCTGTGCGTGCCATTGACACATGCCAAACATGCACGCTGGTAGCCTAACTTGCAAGCCGTGCAACCTAGGCCAACTTGGCCGTACGTGCCATTTGCACATGCCAAAACCCACGCTGGTAGTTTAACTTGCAAACCGTACAACCTACCACCAAGGCGTTCCGCATATGCCATTGGCACATGCCATACACGCCACTAGCAGCTCTGGCATTGCCACTTACACTCAACGTGCAACCTACCACCAAGGCATTCCGCACATGCCACACACGCCACTAGCAGCTCTGGCATTGCCACTTGCACTCAAGGTGCAACCCGCAACAAAGGCATTCCGCACATGCCACACGCGCCACTAGCAGCGCCACTTGCACTCAAGGTGCAACCAACACTCGAGACATCAACACAAATTTGGGGTATGCTTTCCAGGTCTTGGTTTGGAGGTCACAACATGCGGTGGTACACTACGCTCACATTAAGAAAGCGTGAATAAGAATAAAGCGGTCAAATAGATGAGGAAATAATGGTGAAAACGTTTTCACCCATAAACACCATTCGGTTACCACCTCCTCCCATTATTTCACCCTTTACTCTCTTCCTTCATGATGCCAGGGTACGTTTCAATCTCGACTTGTATAAATAGGTCTTACCTATTTCCACCAGACAATAAGTCTCGGTTAGGAGAAAAACACAACACTCTCAGAAAAGGAAACTTTGCAAGCTCTCCAAAAAAGCTTTCATCTCTTGCAAGCTTCCGAAGCTTTCAATTTCTGATACAAGTAGAGACACTACTCTCCCGCACTATTCGGTCTCAATACCTTTATTTGCTTCCCTCCCCAAATCAACCCTTCTCCTCCACTTTGTGACTGAAGCACGTCTGGAACGACCATTTCTTGGTTGAGGCCGAACTTGTACAAATTGATCTCTTGAATCTAGAAAGTTCTCACGTGCAACACATTTGTTTAGGGTTTAAACCAGTTTCTCAGTCACCTACCGAATTTACCAAAATCGGCGGAAACGATTTTTACCCATAAACAATTGGCGACCACAGCGGGTGGATTGATCTATCGGCTACAATGTCAGACTGTCGATATCGTTCTTTGACCCAGATATCAAGATGGTAGGGGAAGGCGACTCAATCCAACTCAACTACCGGACAACCCGGTTACCGGTTGTAAAGACTACACAAGAAAACTGGGGACTCGCTGAAGATGCTACCAGCGATTGGGGACTTCTTTGGCGATGCTACTAGCAAAGCCGCCTTTTACATGGATAGGGGTGTGTTCGCAGAAAAAAAAAAAAAAAACCTATGAAGTGAGTAATTTTAGACTTGGGCAAGATATACGATCTGTTTTTAGGTTCTTAGTAAAAACGTCATACTATTGCGTCTTGTGTCTTTGATTGCTAGCACACACTTTCATAAAAGCAATATTCCTTTCACAAAACATAATCAGAATTATATTATCAAAACCATTCATCCCAAAAATAATCTAATATCCTTAAAAGCTACCAGCTGTCTATCAAAACCGGTCGAACTTTGAACCAGACATCTAGTATGTTTTTCAAAAAAAAAAAAGACGAAGAACCTAAATGAAAGTTTAACAGAGAAACATTCAAGGAAAATCATCCAAGCGAGGTCTGCTCTTCTTGGAGAAAGTCAACTTTGCATCTTCAAGAGCCGCTCTCTTCATAGTCAACATCTTGGAAAGATTTTCAAGTTATACCTCCGTCGTGCAATGTCCTCTCGCAGAAAGGCTTTCGATCGCTCGCATCTTTCGACTTACGGATCTCAGCAAGGCCTTCGACAAACCACGAGGCGTTGAACTCCTTTTCTACACACACGTCGCGATGGTGCTCCCAGTCGGAAATAACGTCTTCAGAAACGCTGTGGCCAGTCACCTCATGCATGTCCTCGATGGAACATAAAGCCTCTTGCACACGCTTAACCAGCGCAAATCGACTAGTGATCTTATTGGTTGTGGCCATATGTCCATACTTCTCCCAGATTCTGGTGTACAACGCCTCATACTTAGCGACGCTGAAACCGCCAACCGACACATGACACGGATAAGGAACCAAGTACGGGGATCGAAAATGGCGCCCGCAACTAGCCTCACGACTCGCAAAGGGTCTTTTTTCATGTCTATGGCAGCAACCATCAGGGAATCATCCACCGTTTGAACCACATCTTTGCCCAGCGATTGGCTAAATCCCATCTCCAAGTCACCGGCGGTGGTCACCAAAGGAAAGTTTTCGTGTGGCTCCGCCCCAGAATCGTCTTCCGAACCTAATTTCTCCTGCGAACTTGAGTTGGACATTTTTCAAAAAAAAAAAAAAAACGGAAGAAGAAAGAAAAAGAAGCGCGAAACTCCTTGAACCACTTCCCGAAAAAGAACTAGTGCTGTCAGAAGAATCACTCTCACTTGTCGAACTTTCTTCTTTCTCTGGCTCATCACCGTTATGAGAAGGCTCAATGCCGCCGGAATTCTTTGAAGAAATTGCCGTCTCCTGGCAACGTACAAGGGAAGCGAAAGTATTAACACTACCAAAGCCCTGGAAGAAACAAGACACATGTTTTCAGCAGAAATTCACGTGTTTTGAGACAAACCAACAAGGAGGTGACACATACCTGGTTATTGGAAGAATTGAAAGACACGAGAGCTGCGGGAGGATATTTTGAAACCGCCTGGAACCCGCCAGCACGATTCTTCGTTCTCTGTTCCTTTGCCTGGGGACTTTTCGAGTTGCCAGGAAACTTTCGCTTGAGATCTCTCAACATTGGATACTTCTTCCAAACTGATGTGAAAGGTTTGCAACGAACATTCTCCACCACATATTTACAAAATATTGGATCATAATGAACTCATAGTACCAGAACTCATTATAGTCAAAAGTCGTTGAAGTTACTCTTCCGTTTGAAAGAAAGGAAGGCGGATACCCGGCTCAAGGGCACTGGCATTGAGGGCGGCACGCAATGAATCCTTAAGAACCACCAGCTGGTAAGCAAGATGCACCCCTTGATTGAAACCCATGTGACGAGCATCACGGTCAATATTATAGCGACTATTCGGAAAGACCCCATGAAGAAATACGGCATATAACCGGACATGCAGCTTTGAATAAACAAGTTTTCACCAACACTCAAGCTGCCGTCAAAAGACGAAGACATGATCGGAGCAGAAGTAAAGGTGTCAATTTGAGTCACCGACCTATGGACCGGCTCCCATGGGAGAAAACTTATTTCATGCGACTTATCGAGAAGACTAACCAAGTTCATGCCAACTCTTGGACGCTTGTTCACCCATCGAAGAATTCGGGAGATTCCCTAACTCGCGGGAATCGAAGGCAACGGTTTCGGAGCGTACTTCTCAAAGTGCTGCCATAACTAGGCTTGAGGAAAAGCAACGTGCACATATGAATCCACTTTCATGAAACCATTCGAAACTCACATGTTCGCAACTAGGTGATCCAGATGCACATACAGGGAACCAAGGAATAGCTTGCAAATGGGAAGAACTTCACCTTTTGCCAACTTCACAGGAATCACTAGCAACTCTGGTCTTATTTCCTCCTTGCCAGAACCGTCATCAAAAATGTCTCTAGACAACCAGAGAGCCAAAATGCTGCAACATAAAGATCTTTGCTTTCTGTTTAGGTTCCAGCTCGTCCAGGAAACCATTGAGATATCCACCACCTGTAAAAGCACCTTTCATCCTCTTTAGGATTTAATCCTTCGACTTCAGTAGAGTCTTTTCGAGCTAAATCCCCCAACTTAGCGGCAAGGTCATCCCGCATCTTCTCCTCACCTTGAGACAATTGGATGTTAAGATTCCCGATTCTGGGAAGATTGGCAAGAGATCCACACTCTCCAAGGAGAAATTTATTTCACCCCATATACATATGATCGTATGGGTGTCCGAGCACCATCTGGAGATGAAAGAAACCAAGCCCTGTGATGAAAGATATCCTTACTAATCTGGAGACTTACTGAAGCTCTGACAGCATCTATAATCTGCGCTTGAGTCAAGTTGGTATTTATGTGCTCCTTACTCACCATGAACTCAACCCATCTATCAAAACAACGCAATGGGATTTGACACATCCTGAAATCAATGTTGTAAGAAGAATATACCCCTTTATGAAGACAGAACCGTATGGTGTTATCCGGGCGAACAGAACATGTTTTCTTTTCATCTTCACCACCGGTTAACAAAATTGGCAAGAAAACTGGGTGATTCTTCCGAGCAAGGGCGAGGGGTTTGGTAAAGAATTCATCATCCGTGTTTGGTTTGGAATTATGAACATCCTTCGATGAAGCGAAATTTTGTTCAGGTAACATCTTGTCGGATTT
Source organism: Papaver armeniacum (assembly GCA_023531295.1). NCBI lineage: Eukaryota > Viridiplantae > Streptophyta > Magnoliopsida > Ranunculales > Papaveraceae > Papaver > Papaver armeniacum. The sequence continues at coordinate 51,527 of JAJJWW010015323.1, forward strand.
CTTCATAACAATTTGGTAACAAGATATCTGCACAAAACAAACGGAAAAAGACGAAATTATCTCCCTGACACATAACCGCACCCAACAAAAGGAAAACCTAGAAAATAATAAAAAGGGGTATTCTCTACGGGTTCAAAAGCGCACGCGTGATATTTTCTTTAGTCCGAAATTCATATATGCAATATTTCCTATGGGTTCGAAGTCATATGAAGCACATATATATTATTCTTCTTCAGGATTCATATACAGTATTCTCTACGGGTTCAAAACTGCACACGCAGTATTTTCTTCAGGGTTCAAAATTATATACGCAGTATTTTTTACGGGCACAAGTGCGTCTGCAGTATCCTTCTTCGGGTTCAAAACTATATACGCAGTATTTTTTACGGGATCGAATCCGTCTATGGTATCCTTCTTCGGGTTCAAAATTATATATGGGGCATTTTTCTACGGGTTCGAATCATATATGCAGTATTTCCCTTGGGTGCATATATACAATATTTTCTACAAGAAGCACGCCAAGAAATCATATGCGCAATATCATTGCAAGGATTATAAAAGAAAAACGCCTACTCTTAGGGTTTACACCTACATGAAAAGGGAAACAAGATAAGTACTGGAAGACATACCTGGAAGCCGGCTTTTCTTTGTGACTCTGCCGCTAGTATGAAAAGATGAAAGAACAAAGTGCAAGATGAGAGAAAGGGATTTTATATATATGGGCGTGAAGATTCTGAAATAGGGAAGGATTTCCCTTTACCAAAAATCGTGCGTATAAGGAACGGGCCCACAATTGCGCCCAACTTCCCAACGTCGCCCAAGTTGCATCGGTCCCACCAGTTGCGCCAACTCCCCAGTACCGCCCAAGCCACACCGGTCCCACCAATTACGCCCAACTTCCCAATGTCGCCCAAGTTGCACCGGTCCCACCAATTGCGCCAACTTCCCAATGACCGCCCAAGTCGCGCCCGGCTAGCACGCTCGACTTCCCCACCTTGCGCCCGGTCCCACCCGCCTAGCACGCTCGGTTCCCAACTCGCGTCAACTCCTCAATGCCGCCTATCTTCCTGTCTCTCAATGATGTTGACTTCCCAATCGTGTCAGCCTCCCGATTTGTGCAAAACTGCCAGAGGCAAGGATTCTTAATCCTATCTATAAAAAGGTCAGACAAGCCTCCTCAATTCTCTTTACGATTTACTGCTGATAGTTTGTCACCATCTTATGCTTACCTCACAACAAAGCCCCTGTTCCGAGCTAAGCAGGAGACTTAATGTCGATGGTGGTTTTTAGACAAAAGGGTAAAATCGTAAAACCCCGAATAACCTAATGTCACCGGTGACACATTTATTAGAACATTTAATGCATGTAGTCAGTAATTAATAGGGGGTATTTTTTCAAATTAGAGTTACAACGAGCAAAACTCTAATTCCCCTTCATGCCAATGGAAAACCATGCTAGCCGCACCTCTCGTGCAAATGGCAAATCATGCCAGCCACGCCTAGCCGCGCCATGCCAAATCCACTCTGCCTTGGCCCTAGCTACGCTAGTCACACCACGCTAAGCAAAACACCCTTACCTTTTCCCTAACCGTACCTCTATGACAATGGCAAATCATGACAATGACCACACCAAATGCGCCAAAGTATGCCAACCATGCTAGCCGCACCCCTGTGCCAATGGAAAATCATGCCAGCCATACCAAACGCGCCAAAGCATGCCGACAATGCTAGCCGCACCTCTGTGCCAATGTCAAATCATGCCAGCCACACCTAGCCCAAGCTAGCCGCGCCATGCCAAAAGCACCCTGCCTTGGCCCTAGCTACGCTAGTCACACCACGCCAATCCAAACACCCTTACCTTGGCCCTAGCTGCACCTCTGTGCCAATGGCAAATCATGCCAGCCACACCAAACGCGCCAAAGCATGCAAACCATGATAGCCGCAACCACTGTGCCAAGGCAAATCATCCCAACCACACCAAATGCGCCAAAGCATGCCAACCATGCTAGCCGCACCTTTGTGCCAATGGAAAATCATGCCAGCCACACCTAGCCCAAGCTAGTCGCGCCATGCCAAACACACTCTGCCTTGGCCCTAGCTACGCTGGTCACACCACGCCAAGCCAAGCACCCTTACCTTGGCCCTAGCCGCGCCATGCCAAAGTAGGCGCCCGCGCCTAGGCTTGCAAATCGTGCAACCTAGGCCAAATTGGCCGAGCATGCCATTGGCACATGCCAACACGCATCCTTTGGTAGCTTTTTTACCAAGCCATGGCCCTAATGGTCGAGCATGCCATTGGCACATGCCAACACGCATCGCTGGTAGCTTTTTTACCAAAGTTGTGGCCCTAATGGCCGAGCATGCCATTGACACATGCCAACACGCATCGCTGGTATCTTTTATTACCAAGCCGAGGCCCTAATGGCCGAGCAAGCCATTGGCACATGCCAACCCGCATCGCTGGTAGCTTTTATTACCAATTCGTGGCCCTAATATCCGAGCATGCCATTGGCACATGCCAACACGCATCGCTGGTAGCTTTTCTTACCAAGCCGAGGCCCTAATGGCCGAGTATGCCATTGGAACATGCCAACACGCATCCTTTGGTAGCTTTTCTTACCAAGACATGGCCCTAATGGCCGAGCATGCCATTGGCACATGCTAACACGATCATCAGCTGGTAGCTTTTTACCAAGTTGTGGCCCTAATGGCCGAGCATGCCATTGGCACATGCCAACACGCATCGCTGGTATCTTTTCTTCCAAGCCGAGGCCCTAATGGCCGAGCAAGCCATTGGCACGTGCCAACACGCATCACTGGTAGCTTTTATTACCAAGTCGTGGCCCAAATGTCCGAGCATGCCATTGGCACATGCAAACACGCATCGCTGGTAGCTTTTCTTACCAAGCCGAAGCCCTAATGGCCACGCATGCCATTGGCACGTGCCAACACGCATCGCTGGTAGCTCTTCTTACCAGGCCATTGCCCTAATGGCCGAGCATGCCATTGGCGCATGCCATTGGCACATGCCAACACGCTCGCTGGTAGCTTTCATTACCTGGACGTGGACCTAATGGCCGTGTGTGCCATTGACACATGCCAAACACGCACGCTGGTAGCCTAACTTGCAAGCCGTGCAACCTAGGCCAACTTAGCCGACGTGCCATTGGCACATGCCAAAACCCACCGGTAGCCTAACTTGCAGACAGTGCAACCTACCACCAAGGAATTCGCACATGCCATTGGCACATGCCACACACGCCACTAGCGGCTACGGCGTTGCCACTTACACTCAACGCAACCTACCACCAAGGAATTCGCGCAGTGCCATTGGCACATGCCACACACGCCACTAGCAGCTCTGGCATTGGGACTTGCACTCAAGGTGCAACCCGCAACAAAGGCATTTCGCACATGCCATTGGCACATGCCACACGCGCCACTAGCAGCGCCACTTGCACTCAAGGTGCAACCAACACTCGAGACATCAACACAACCGGGGATGCTTTCCGGGGTCTTGGTTTGGCGGTCACAAAGATGCGACGTACACTACGTTCACATTAAGAAAGCGTGAATAAGAATAAAGCGGTCAAATAAATGAGGAAATAATGGTGAAAACGTTTTGTATAAATAAGTCTTACCTATTTCCACCCGGACAACAAGTCTCGGTTAGGAGAAAAACACAACACTCTCGGAAAAGGCAACTTTGCAAGCTCCCAAAAAAGCTTTCATCTCTTGCAAGCTTCCCGAAGCTTTCACTTTTCGATACAAGTAGAGATACTACTCTCCCAGAATTATTCTGGTCTCAATACATTTCTTTGCTTCCCTCCCCAAATCAACCCTTCTCCTCCACTTTGTGACCGAAGCAAGTCTGGAACGACCATTTCTTGGTTTAGGCCGAACTTGTACAAATAGATCTCTCGAATATAGAAAGTGCTCATGTGCAACACATTTATTTAGGGTTTAAACCAGTTTCTCACTCACCTACCGAATTTACTAAAATCGGCGGAAACGATTTTTACCCATAAACACCTTCGTACTCTCCAGGCGCTTTTAAGAACAACCTCCAATGGTGCTTTGCATGGAACATGAATGTAGTGAGTCAAGAAATAGGTTCTTAGCTTTTGGGTTTCCCATACTAGTGCCAAGATGAGCTGCTCGATATTTGCATAATTTCTTTCTGTCTGGTTGAGAGTCTTGCTGACGTAATAGATTGGTTGTTCTATCTTTGTGTTCGTCTTGACCAATACTGCACTGACCGCATCCTCCGTTGCTGCTATATAAAGAGCCAAAACCTCGTCGGGATCGGGCTTCTGTAGGATCGGGATCGTGGCTAGAAATTGTTTGATATTTTGAAAATCTTCCTCACATTATGTGGTCCATTAAAACTTGCTCCCTTTTTTGAGGATGTTGAAGAAATGTTTGCATTTGTCCGATGACCTGGCGATGAATCTACCAAGAGCCGCTAAGGATCCGTTGAGCTTTTGGACTTCTTTTAGGTTCTTCGAGGATGGCATTTCTACGATGGCCTGGATCTTGGCGGGATATACTTCGATGCCCCTCTTCATTACTAGATACCCAAGGAACTTCCCTGAGGTGACGTCGAATGTGCATTTTTATTGGTTTACTTTCATGTTGTGCTTTCTCATTTCTTCAAACGTATCCCTCAGGTCTTGATGGTGATCCTTGCGCATCTTACTTTTGACTAGCATATCATCAACATAGACTTCTAGGGTGTTCCCAATCCATGGTTTGAAAATAATATCAACTATCCTCTGGTGTGTTACCCCTGTATTTATAAGTCCGAAGGGCATCCTTGTGTAACAATAGAGGCCGTGCGGGGTATAAAATGTTGTATGTTGTTGATCTTCCTCTGTCGAGGAGGTACTTGGTTGTAACTGAATAACCGTCCATGAATGACGTTTCTTTGTATCCTTCGACAGCTTATACCAGCTGATCGATGCTTGGGAGTGGGTAACTATCCTTCAGGCACGCCTTTTTGAGATTGTTGAAGTCGATGCATATTCTTACTCCTCCGTTCTTCTTTGGAACAATGAACATGTTCGATATCCATGTTGGATATTTGACTTCCTTGATGAATCCGCTTCTAATAACTTGCGGAGCTCTTCTTGATTGCTTGGTGATACTCTGGTGCTACCTTTCGTACTTTATTCTTGAAGGGTGTGGTGCCTGGATTTATACATAGTTCGTGTTGGATTATCTTCGGATCGATTCCTGGCATGTCATCTAACCTCCATGCGAAAATGTCTGCTTATTCCTTGAGTAACTTGATTCAGCCTCCTTAGCTGTTGATGTACTCACCTCAGTATTTAGGACGATGCTTTCCTTCGTCAGACTTTTTCCAGAAATTTCTTCGAGATAAAGATCAATGGCTTTTTCCTTAGCAGCCTCTCTATTTCGGCTTCTTTGGGATTTCTGCTACTCATCTTGTTCGTTATTGAGCTGATTTTGTAGAGCCTGGCATTCTCGAGCGGTGACCTGATCTCCTTTTATTTCTACTACCCCTACGGGCGTTGGAAATCTAAGATACTGATGATAGGTCGATGCCACTCCTTTGAGTTTGTGTACACATCTTCGACCAATAATAGCGTTGTAGGGGAAGGAGCGTCTACGTCAATCGAATCGAGTGTCAACCTTCATTGGTCTGCGTTTACTTGCAAAACAATGTCTCCCAAGGGCTTCGTTGGTGCCCCATTGAACCCATTGATGGTATTATACGATGACATTAGTTGTTTGTCATTTAGATCCATTCGTTTGAACGTGTCATAGAACAAAATATTAACCGAACTCCCCCCATTGATGAGGATCTTCTTAATATTGCATCCCCGCCACTTGGTAATGTAAGGACCAAAGGTTCGTTATGATCTTTCATGTCTTCTTCGACATCCTCTCTCCGCATCGAAAGTCATCGGTGCGTTAATCCACTTTGCTCATGTGTGTCTACTTCTACTCTATCGATTTTGAACATCTCGCAGTAGTCCTCGAATTGCTTTCTTAGCCTTTTCCCTATCTGAGCCGTCAGTGAGGGTCCAATAGTTTCTGAGCATGAGATGGTGTTGAGTGTTCGGTTACCCTCGGGGAGTTGGACTTGCTTGCTTCGTTTTGCCCTGTCATCGGTTTCGACCTTCTGAATGTATTGCTTGAGATCTCTAGCGTAAATCAACTTCTGGATCATTATTTTGAGATTCTTGCATTTCTCGGTCTTGTGCCCGTTGAAGCAGTGATACTCGCAGTAATATCTTGACTTCTCGGATCTTGGAGGCTGCTTTTGGAAAATGGATACTCCAGGTTCTCCCGATCCTTGATCTCCCTCATGATGCGGGTGTAGATGGTGTTCAACTCATTTTACTTTGCTGCGTTCTCGCGGAGATGCTTTATACTTCGCCCAGACCATTTTCATAAAGTTTTTCCCTTTCTTTCGCTGATAATTCTGGGTGTTATAGGGACAATTGTCTCTTTTCTTCCCGATAAGTTACTTACTCCGCATGTTATCTTTTTGGCCAAGTTAGCTTATTTCACCCATCTCTACTTTGTGGTTGGTATCTTGTAGGGTACTCCATTGATCCAATTGGTTACTTCGTGGTTGGTATCTCGCACATGGATTTTACTTCGTCAATTGGACAATAATGGCGACTCTGACTTGATTTGACAAGTCAGACGAAGAGATTTTAAGGGCGCGGTACAAGATCTTTTGGCCGGATTCTCGCGTCTTCCCTACGTCCACGTGGCGGTTCGTATTTTGGTATCTACAATCATTCTAACCTTTGTAAAGTTGTTGATCTTCCATTTGAATTTGGAAGTTACGTACGAAGAAACTTCAACTATTTCAGCATCAGAGTACCTGTTAGAAAAAGCAATCTCGTTGAACATCTTACCACAAGTGCAAGGGAGTTATATGTAAAGTTTTCTTCGGCATACCAAAGACAATTAATTCATCCTTCTTGGGAGTTCATCTTTGAATTGAAATGTTTTTCATCTTCCAAAATTTGATTATCAAGTAACTCTTGGCATCTCCTATGACCATACTAATGTAAGGGCATTTATACTCGTTTTTTTTTTCTTTCTAGTGTTGGAACTGATCCAATAAAATTTGTCAAATGGGTGATGCAAGAGTAGTCAATTCATTTTTCTATGTAGATAACTGAATTACGAGAATACGGGATCATTTAAGCACAAAATATATGGTTGGAAAAATTCACACCATCTACAAAAACCATTTCTTCATGATCATATCATATACACGTATTTGTAAAGTGAATCTCTTTTAGTTTCTTAGGTGATATTTGATAGTTATTGCTCACGAATGAAAGACAGCGAAAGATGTGATTAAAGGTCTACAGCTTGAAATCGAAAAGAACAAAGAAATGTAAGAGTATGTATATAACCGGAAATAAAAAAATGTAAAAGCTAAGAAGCATTGAATTACTGAACACTATATAGGAAATTAGATCGAACAATTATATAATTGGGTAAAATTGTTTTTCATATATTATTGGAACTGCACCGTACGGTGTGTACGGCTGCCTACGTACCCATTACGGGATCAAGCCCAACGTAGTTCTATAACAACTGCTTAATATAGTTTGACTACAATCATAATATCTTTATCGTTTAGTAACATGTAGTCTGCATGGCTTCAACATTGGCTTTATAAGCAACAGGATCCCATCCAAGCTTCGAAATAATCTTTGCTTCAGCATCACTTACTTTTAATACCTTTCTCGAGTCCCAAAAGTTGTATTCTTCTTGTTGGACATAATTATTACTTCCTTTTAAATCTGCCTCTAGTGAGTAGATATAGTTGTTATCCGGAGGAGTACTAGTATTAAGATTATCTTCAGAAGTTGGTGGTGCTGGTAACAAATCATCCAAGGAAAAGAGATTCCCCCATTCATCACCATTGAGAAATTCATCAAAATCAGGCACTAAGGGCGGTAAAGTTGCTGTTGATACTGGTACTGGCACTGACGCATATGAATCCATTGTCTTCGTTGCTGGTGATGGGAATGGAACCCATTCTGGTGATTCTTCTACGTTAATGACAAGTGGTGGTACCTCTGTACCCATGGATGTAGTTGTTTCAGCTGGCAACAATGATGGATCCCATGAAGAAAAGATATTCAGCACGTCAAGATCAGGCATTGAGGGTAATAATGTTGCTGGTGGTTCTGGTACTGGAACTGACACATATGGATCCATACTCTTCGTTGCTGGTGATGGTGAGGGAACCCATTCTGATGATTCTGCGTTACATAAAATTGATGCTAAATCCGTATCCATGAACTCTGAAATATCTGTTTCTGCTTGTGGTTGTAACGGAACCCGTTCTGGTGAGTCTTCTATGTTAATGACAAGTGGTGGTACCTCTGCACCCATGTTATTAAAAATTGGTGCTGCCTCTGCATCCATAAACTGTTGTGATACACTTGTTTCTGCTGGCAGTAGTGATGGAACCCATGACATTGAAGATCCATTGTTAATTGGTGGCTCTACAGCAGGCATTGTATCCGTTGTGGGTGATGACATAGATGTTCGTTGCCTCTTTGCTATAGGTTGAGATTGTCGTTGTTCTTCTCGTACTGCATTGACGTCTATCGGTATTTTACTTCTATTCTCACACAAGACATACTCCGGATCCGTCTGTTCACAAGATAAATATTAATCATTTATATATATATAATCCAAGATACGTGATAATATAGTTAGCTCGATTATGATCTAGAAGTGTTATTACATACCTTGATATTGTTCTCTGTGTAATAATTGGGGAGCAACGAATACTCATGCATGATCCAATGGCCTTTCTCACGTTTCACTTCAGGCAACGTTTTCCCCTCGGGAACATTCCACTCGAAGGTGTACATTCTTTTGATTCCAATTACTTTGTTGTCATCGTCACATAGAGGTGTTGGTTTTTCTCCCCTCCAATTTCTTTCTCCGGTTTTTCGTTTCACGTTCTTACCACTTGAACTCACTTTGGTTATGGGAGTGAAGAAGTATCCTTGGTTTCTCTGAATTTCTTGAAAGAGGAGGAAGGGATTTGCATAGTCGTAGATGTTTTTCTCGAATATAAACCAACTTACATCATTCAAAGTATTTTGTACCTTTGGAACTAGATAATCTTGAATTATTTGTTTGTCGGTTGGCTGAAACTTATAACCTGGTGGTAATAGTCCTTTATCAAACACCATCTTCGTCTCCTGTAAATTGTACAACATCCATAAGATTAAAGTAGAAACTAAAATAATTCTGTAATAGTGAAAAGCTAAGAATTGAGAATTATAATGATAATATCATGTAGCTAGATTGTTATAACATTAACACATCCACTCTAAAGAACATCAAAAACTCATCTAAATCACATAACTCTACGCCTGGTTCATGTGCAAGAAACTTACATAAAAAGATTTGCATGTGCAAGCAACTTACAAATAATAATTCAATCAATTACTACAAAATTAACTTGCACACATCTTAGTGATCCAATAGAACAAATTTAACCCAAAAAAGTAAAAAAGAATTGGCTACTTGAAACATACCTTGTATTTTTTTTCCTCCAACGATCTGCAAACTTTAATGTCTTAACTTCTATCTCTAGCTCTCTGGCACTTTTCTTTATCTCTATCTTTGTATCACAGAATTACCGAGCTTGTATGTTTATTTATAGGGAATTGAAGTAGGTTTTCTAGTAGGAATAAGCTTCATAAAATTAAGTAAACTAGGAGGAGTACAAGGATTATAAAAACTTGAGCCTTAAGAAAGGAAAATCCGTTCAAGTATAGGGCATGCGTAACTAAGTAATCCAATCGACCTACTCTGTAGTTTAGGATTCGATTTAGCAAATCCTAGTGCAGTAATACTTCTGTCCACGTCTGTATAGTTGGCTAACCCAACTTAGACTCCAAGAGGTAGAAGCCGCAGAACCTACGATTTACGGAAGCCTTGTTTAATCCGGTAATTGACCAAGTGTTGACCAAAGACCAGCATTGACCTAATTACCCATTCAATAAATATGTAATTATCTTTTATTAATAAGACCATTAGATAACTATGTAATTGAAACACTTAAATGTAAATGTTGTGGGTTAAAGGGTTCAGCTCTTGGCTGCTTTAAGTTCCTGTAAAAATACGTATCACTTTCCTTGTGCTTTGTAAGTCAGCTTTGTGCTAAAAGAAAGAATATACGAGGAGTTTAATTACTTCATTTGACGAGACAATTGGCACACTAAGCATTATGAAGAAAAAAAGATTGAAAGAAGCTAGCTAAGGAATATTCTTCAAGTGTTCACAGACCGTTTAAGGCCATTGAAGAAACTCCTGCTTCAACTCTTCCTTTGAGGCCTTGCCATGCCACTAATTCACATATGTGCAGAAGTACCAGAGAAAGAGAACAACCAATTATACAACTTGTATATACAACAACTTAAACACGAGGTGGTTAAGTTGGTATGACCCGAGTCAATCCCTTAATTTTTATTTGGACAAAGAACTTACTGAAAGTTGAAATATTTTTAGTGCGTTCGTGACTTTGGACTCAAGGACTATAAGGGTGATCCACCATCTCAAGAACACTCAAGAGCGAGTCTTTGTCCATTGAAATTACATCGAACACAAAATGAAAGAGACATGTCAACAGTTTTTCCAATCGAAATTGAAATGAAATTCTGAAGCATAAAAAGATGTAACATCATCCATATTTATTGTTAAGCAGCAAACTTTTGTATGCTTCCAGATATAGAGTCCTCTCACAAATAATCCTTCGCTGCAATCATCCCCTAGTTTTTTTCCTCCTTGATTTTATGGCACTTACACTCCGGATCCTTATCTTTATTAACTGTGATTTCAACTTCAATGACACAAGTATCATCCACGATAAATCCTTTAGCAGGGTGATGGAGTTCACTAAGACGCATGAATTTTGTGAAGCCATAGCCAGGCCAGTCGACATCATTCACGAATGTGTATTCCAAATCTATATAACCAAGAAATCAATCAGCTAATTTCAATTTAAACAAATGTATATAGAAAAGGTAAATATACCTTCTTTCACTGTGTTACTGGGATCGGTTTGACTAGTAACCGCAAAACTGAACTTTGCGTCCACGGATTTGGTCCAGTCGACAGGGTAAAGGTACAGCGATAAGTGATCATACACTTTCTTATCACCCTTTGGAAAAATCCTTAATTTCCTAATAAGAGAAAAGAATGGAGAGTTAATCAAAAGTACAAGATATATAAAGAAACTTACAAAATTCATGTAAAATTTAAATGATGCCGTACCATTTAAAACCACCCACGGTGAAAACATCGCTGTAAGTAGACATCATTGTAAACTCAGAAAAGTTGTTGATCTTCCATTCGAATCTAGAAGTTATATATGAAGACATCTCTTTTATTTCAGTCGTCACTGCCATCAGAATACTAGTGAAAAAAAAGCTTTTAGAGAATTTCCTTGTAAGCTTTCTCACTGCAACGGTGTTTATTTATAACCTTTTTTTTCTTTTGAGTACCAAAACCAAATACACTCCTAATTAAGTTCCTTCTTGGGAGTTGAACTTTGAATTGAAAAGTTTGTCATCTTCCATTTGAATATTGAAGATGATGAAACTGTTGGCGTTTCCTATACCCATAATTAAGGGTATTTGTACTCTTTGTTTTCAATATTGGAATCTACTAAGAAGCTATAGAGGCTACTTCTTTGGAACAGAACAGCTACTCGCACCATCCCATATATAAAGGAGGAAAAAAAGTATTCTCTCAGATGGAAATTGGTGATACAAGTGGTCAATTAGTTTTCGTTTTCAGTTTTTTAGTTAATTAACCCTTGAATTTGAATTCCTGGGTCTAAAAGACAAGCAATGACCACCTTTCAAATAACCAAGAATCCAAAATTCATGGTCTAATATCCAATTTGGACATTCTAGCCAAACTAAAAGTATAATAACTGTTCTTAAGTTACCTATATACCACCTTTTTGTACGAGAAAAGTAAAACTTTTCCATTCTCTTGGATTCGTATTCTCCACTCAACCAAAGTCTCTTTCTCTTCGATTCCACCGCCGGCTCCATGACCAACACCAGCAGCAACAATTCCACCGTCACATCAACACCTCCACTGTCACCAACGAAGAAAGTGATACATAACGAAGAAGAACCGATCCTCGCAATTTTTCGGAAAATATATGTGCATAGTTACCTATATAATTGCCTACATACTTTGCAATATTGGGTCCATGTCCCTTGCACAAAGACTTTACCTATATGCCATCTGTGGGAGTCGAACTCACAATTACATGGTTGAGGGCCATGCGCTCTACCAGTTGAGCTAAGATAGCAAGCAAGTAAGAAATAATTGTTTGCTATAACTACAGTAGGACTTGAGCATTTCAAAATCCAAACTTTGACGTGGATATTTTGCCATATACCTCATAAACAAATATGATATCAATGTTTATATGGAAAGGATATGAATAACAATTATAAGATTCCCTTTTACCTCTAATGTAATATTCCCTTTTACCTCTAATATGGATATGTTTATAAGATTCCCTTTTACCTCTAATGTAAGCGGCTAGATGCAGAGCTTCTAGTATATTGGATTATACTACAGATTCTTTTTTTTGGTAGACCACTAAATCCCAGTTTTTTGGTTGAATAGCCCTTGGAATTGAATTCCTAGGTCAATAAGACGTGTAAAGTATTAGCACTTGTCTAATGTCCAAGATTCTTCAAGATACTGTTTTAATATCCAAATTGGATATTTCACCCAGATTTTATAACTGTTTTTATATCCCATGTACTAAAATATCCTTGTAACATCTCTCCACTGAAAACTCCTTCCCCTTCAGTTTCATTACGTCGCGCATCAGTTTTTACATTGTTCATCTATGAATCTTCAATGAGGAATACCATTAAAGGATCAATTTACAAGTTAAATTAACCCATAAAGGTGATGTATGGGTTTCATTTGTTTGATTTTTTAACTTTTCTTTTGTTATGATGATGCCAATCGGGTAAAGTTGGGTTTTTTTTTTAGGTTTAGAACAGCTCAATGATGTTTCTCGCTTCTTGAAATTGAAAACGAAAACTTAATTAGTACAGATTGAAATTGGAATTGGAATGAATTACAATTTTTCCAAATCCAATTTTTATTCATACTAGTTAATTCAAAAAAGTAAAAAAATATCATTAACGGCGTTTCTTTGGTTCGTTATGATGGAGGAGGGTGGTGGTGGTGACGGTGAGGGAGATGAAATTAATGGAGGTGATTATGAGCAACTGTGACAGGGGAGCAAGTAGTAGTAATCAAGTATATTTGTATGGACTAGAGAAAAGGAGCTGGTATGAGTTTCTACTTCGTAGTGCCAAATTCAATTTGAACTTTTTGTTATGCTATTGTTTAAAGCTACGGTCAGATCGTTCATGTTTTTGATTTTCACATTGTATATTGCCTTGCATTTCCTTTTCAATTAGCTTAAATAGCATGGAGAATCGTATCATTGCATTATTGGTTTGCACTAATGATTTACTACCAGGGGATGTGTTTGTTTATGTATTGATATGGTGATATTGTGGATGTAGGAGAAGAGATGGATGCGAGATGCACCATCCTGGTTTATTCACGAAATACACCTAGATTTATCTAAGAAAACAGAAAATGCACCTGAGTGCATAATATATATTTCGACGTAAAAATAAATTTTGTCCTAAATGCACCCGAGTGCATAATGTATTTTTTGTTGAACTTTTTTTGTTGTTCCACCTATTTTCTTTTTGGTTGATTTTTTAATGGTTTATATAATGGTAATGATGTTGAATTTACTGTTTTGACATCATGAACCGGTGATTTTTAGTTGTGCATAATATATTATTGGTGATTAGTAGAATAAACCAAGATTTATCCATGAAGTACACAAGATGCACCTGGGTGCATAATGCATATTCTTATAGAGAATAAATTTTGGTCAGGTTGCACCTGGATGCATAATATATATTTTTATATGATATAAATTTTGGCCAAGTTACATCTGGGTGCATAATGCATATTTTTATATGATATAAATTTTGGCCAAGTTGCATTTGGGTGCATAATGTATATTTTTATAGGAAATAAATTTTGGCCAAGTTGCACCTGGGTGCATAATGTATCCTCGGCCTGGCTTAAAATATATATTTTTTTTTTTCGAATTTGATATCAACAATGGATCTTGTTTCGTAGAGAATTTCGAGCCCTTTCCAAAAATATAAATTTCATTAAAATCCGACTTATATTTCGAAAGTTGTGACTTTTCTCGCAATTAATTTTAAATTGGAGAGGGGATCTAAATAGGAGAGAGAAAGGATATGATAAAGAATAAAATTTAAAGTAAAGGTATAGAAGACTAAATTTTTTTATGTCTTTTTCACCCAGACATACTTTGTGATCCATTGCTACTGACCTTTAGGGGCCTATGGTCATATGACCCGTTTACCGACTAAATCCTGGTTATCTAAGCGACGACATGTATGATGTAGCAGGACAACTCAATCAATTAGGTTGTTAGCTAGGTCTAATTAGCATCATTCCGAAATTTTCAAAAAATTAAGAAATAAAAACACATTTGAGTGAGAAAAAACTCTTCCACAACCTGCAGTTCAGAAACAAACAAAACTCTTCTAGTATACATATCCATTACTCCCATACTTTATGGGGTTTTGGTCATATGACCCATTTTCCGAATTAATTTTTCTTCTTTGGAGATGACTTACGGGAACACAAAAAGTACATTTTCCACGGTTGTATTTAAGCACAAAATAAATGGTTGGAGAAATTCACACCATCTATAAAAGAACGCGAAATTGGGGGATATAAAAACTAATTGGGGGATATAGGAAAAGGACAAAAAAAAGTCCAAATATCAATTCGGGGTCACCCCTTATCTAAGTATTTTTTAAATCCTAATCTACCCTCACTAATCAGGTTTAGTGGTTAATAATAATTAGTAAAAATCTTAAGTATTTGTTAAATGATTAGTGTGTATTTGTATTTGGGTGAATGAGATGAGAGTAGAAAGATGGAAAAAAATTTTGAGAGGGAACTTTTTTGGTGGAAGTGGAGGATGATTGTGAAGAGAGAATTGTTGCTAAGAGGTTGAAAATTTGATTTTTTTTCTTTGAATCCACCATTGTTGCAGCTGAAAAAGCTTGGTGCCAGCATGGTATTCAACCAAAAAACCATGCCGGCATTTGTTGGAAATTTTTATAAATTTTTATAAATTGCCACGATTTTTTTCTGGTTTTGATCTTCAAAACCTTTTTTTTTCTGGTTTTAATGAGTCTACTTCCGGCACAGTTATCTAATTTTCGAGCATGCCGGAACTACTTCCGGCATAGTTTTTGCTTAAATTTCTATGCCGGAACATGATGAAAAGTATCCAGGAAACTTCAATTTTTTTTCGCTTGACTACCGGCATTGATAGATTTCTATCGAGCATCGGCACCATTTTCCGCGTGGTTCTTCACCAATTCCGGCATGGTCTTCATCACTTCCCGTGATGTAAAAAATATTCCGTTTTGAGTTTTTTCTCGGTTTTAATCAAACCCACTTCCCAAGACAAGTAGTTAATTCTCGAGCATGCCGGCACCGGTTTCCGGCATGGTATGTTGCTTAAATTTCTATGTCGGCACATGATGAAAAGTATCCAGGAAACTTCAAATTTTTTTCACTTGACTACCGGCATTGATAAATTTCTATTGAGCATGCCTGCATTACTCGATTCTGACATTGAATGTTAGTTACCAACCATGTCGGCACCGATTCTTGGCATGGTCTTCATCAATTCCTAAGCATGGTCTTCATCACTTGCATGAGCATGATCTTCATCACTTACGAATTAAAAAAAAAAAAAAAATTTCCAAAGAGATGAGCCTACAGAAGGAGAAGAGAATTTGAAAGAGAGTATGGAGAGTTTAGAATTTGAAAGGGAATGGGGAATATTTGGGTTTCAAATTCTAACCCTGAAAGTGATTAATAAGAAGTGGAGATGGAAATGGGGATATGATTTTGTTTTTGATTTTAAGTTTTTGATTTTATTTTGAGGGAAGGGTATTTTAGTATTTTCGCCTCCAAAAGTCACCCCTTAGCACACACCATGGGTTGGGGGAAGTAATTCATATCCCCCAATTAGTTTTTATATCCCCAATTGCGTGTTCCTGTAAAAACCATCTTTGCTGGATTATATTGAAATATGAAATTGCTCGTATTTGTGAAGTGAATCTTCTTGGGTGACATTTGATAGTCAAAATTGTTGCTCACGAATGGAAGACAAACAAACAAACAAAAAGATGCTTAAAGGTATACGTATACCTAGAAATTGAAAAGAACAAAAAGAAAAAGCGTTCGTATATAACGGGAATTCATAATTACTCCATAGAACTTGTGAGCTCTTCAACTCATCTCCTTACCTATTGCTTTTCATCTTTGATTTTGCACCCCTTACACTATGGAACAATGTCGGATCTTTCTGTTTTCCCTTTGTACAATTTCCAACATTAGAAACATTAACTTAATTATGGTGACAATTACCTATAATAAATAAGGGTAATGTATGGAAAAACCCATCTTGGAATTGAGAATCCGCCTATCTAATGGGACTACAAATTTTCAAAACTCCGTCTATATAATAGGGACGGAGGGAGTATTTAACTTCTGCAAATTCAAATAATATATAGGGTAAAAACATTAATGTGATTAACTAAATAAAAAAAAAACACACAAATGTTCGACAATCCAACGAGACTGTACCACGTCTAACTCCGTGATTAAGATTGGTTTGGAAGGCGAAACTGAACTCCGTATCTTCCAACTTTTTCCAGTCGAAAAGGCAAAGGTGCATTGGTAAGCAATCACACTCTTTCCCCTTTCCCAATGAATAGATATACAGTTTCCTAGTAAGATAGAGAAAAGTTTAGGGGGCGAATATACGATGAAACTGTGTATGCCATTATAGTACAGTAGATGATGACATTAATGACCCGAATTTCAAACTTTCAGAACCCGTCAACAATACAAAATATTTACTAATTAAACTGTCCATGTAAAGTTTAGTTGATACCATACCATTTAAGATTACCAAGAGTGAAAACATGGCTGAAAATAGCTTGTGAAATCATCGTGAACTCTGAAAAGTTTTTGTGGTTGCAGAATTTCCTACAACCAGACCCCTCCAAGATTACACATTATTCTAACCAAACTCCATGATCAATTCATAAGATTTTATTAATATTTTTGGTGAATCTTACAAGAATAAGAAAAATGTAATGGTGGGTTTGTTTGTAGAATTCACGATTTCTAGTAATTTATAATCCCATGGGATTATGAATTCTAGGATTCATGTAAATCCCTTGTGTGTTTGGTAACCCAATTAAAATTCCTAGGATTCATAGAATTATCTTGTTTTAAAGTCCATATACTGTTTGGTTTTACCCTTGGAAACTTAAAATTGAATATATATGAGATTTAGAGTTAAAAATAGTAGGCTCATAAATACCTTGATAAGTTTCCCAGCAAATCTTAGGGGGAGGGGTCGGACTCCATATGGAGGATTTGCTGGAAAACTGATTCCCATGGGAAACGTGATTCCAGGGATTTGGGCAACCAAACAAACCGAGGGAAACGTAATTCCACCAAATCCCATGGACCCCTAAATCCCTCCTTCAAAATTCTACATCCAAACCCACCATAAGAGAATTAAAATAGCTCTGGACTTTCTCTCTCCTATTTGTTCTCCTCTCACTCTAAAAAATATCATCCTTTTTCTCACGACTTTGCTTGGTCCTTTATATAGGATATTACCTAGTGGATGACAGCTAGGCAGCCTTTATTTTCGGATCTGATCTGCGATGTTCTTGCAAGCTTACAAGAGTCTTCTTCGCAAGGTAATCCCAATCTTCACTGAGTCTTCAAACTTTCCTTATAATTAAGCTGACGTCACTCGCTACATCATTTCTCAAATGCTCTGCGATGATCTTCGCAACCTTCCTTTAGTTAAACCTCTGCGATGATCTTCACAACCTTTCCTTTAGTTAAAGCTCTGCGATGATCTTCACAACCTTTCCTTTAGTTAAAGCTTCGCTGAGGTATAATAGTTGCGAGATTCTGCTCCTACATCTTGCCTCTTCTCATGTCTTCTCTGCGAAGAAGAGAATGATATGAGAATTTCTATTCCTTTTTTCCGCAACCGTTCATGTTTCCCTATCTTTTTCACCCGACAACCGTTCGTGAATTTAGCGTAACCGTCTACACGTGTTTACTGTTCCCCTTTTTACCAAAGACATTCAATTTCAACCGGTCATCCTTTTTGCCTATTTAAGGAGAAGATTGATGAGAATATTATTTTCTTCTTTACTTCATCTTCTCGTCTCCGAACTCTCTCGTAAATCTTCATTTCTGCAATTTTCTTCATCTTTAGGTCTTACAAGCTTATCTCGCCTCTTTTGTTTTCATGGAGTCACCCAAAGGTTAGTTTTGCTTTTCTCTTCAATTTTGTTGAACCGATTTTACTTTAATGACTTTTTTAATTAATTTTATTATCTTTTCTTGGAAACTGATCTTACTTTAATGACTTTTTTAACTAATTTTATTATCTTTATTAATTCCCATACTGATTGTGTTTGACTAGTAACCGCCAAACTGAACTTTGCGTCCACGGATTTGGTCCAGTTGACAGGGTAAATGTTGTTACACTACACCAAATTCTGGGATTAGCAACAGAACCAGGCCGTTACTAAAACGGGTTGTAACGGCCCTCGCCTGTTGCAAAAGTGGGTGTTACATTTTTTTGTAACGGCTTTGTAGCCGTTATTTAATTTTTTTGTAACTACCCTGAATGTGCTTTGAGCCAGTTACGAATTTGCCACGTGGTAATTACCAGGTCGTTACGATTTTTTTTTGCAATGTAGCTGTTGTAGCGACCTAGAGCCACATTTCGAACTTTTTGTAATGAAAAAAGGGCTACCGCCGGTCAACCTTGACCTGGTCAAAATTGGTCAATTCAAGGTCGACCGCAGTAATTTTTCCTGTTTAATTATACCGGAATTCAATTTTTTTAACTGGCATGAACCTTTCATTCAGTTTAATCATACAATATCACCCATTCAATAACAATAATTTCTTCTATTCTTTCTACATTCATTCAAGCATTTAGAACTTGGGAGAGTACCAAAATTCTTCCAAGTATCAAATTCTAAGTTACAAAATTTACTAAGTTCATTGAAACTTCCTACATAGAAACTTACAAATTTCATAGAAACTACCTACATAGAACTTGGGAGAGTACCACTAATGACTGTTTTATTCTCCAACCTTTCTGATCTCATAATAGAGCATCATTAAATTAACCTGCAAACCGAAAAGTGACAAACAATGGTTATATACTATAAGGGAATGCACTCAAACATCATTCAGCCTAGATAGTTATAGTACTAATTATCCATGTTTAGACACTCCATCCAATAATAGTAAAATTTGCGTAAAAATACAAGTAGATTCACCTTATTAGTTAAGGAATTAGAAGTAGTCCCACCAAAGCCTTCCAAATGGCCTGAAATACAAGCAACCATGTAAAATTAGGTATCACATTAGTATCCTGTTATAAACATATCGAGATGTCCCCATCAATTTCAAAACCAACAATATGGAATTTAAGCAAATTACAGGCAGAGAAACCAGCTTTACTTCTTGTCCATCAGGGCCAACTTCTTTGACTTCACGTGTGAGGGAATCAAGAATGGTATCAGGATCAGCCACGATCAACTTGAATACCTAGTAAACAATAAAATATCGATTAAACTACACCAAATCAGATAGACTCCTGGATATATTGCATTGATAAAATTGAACACTTGAGCAGATAAGTCAAAATATATAGAGATGCAATTCTAAGTAGACTCAACCATCTCATGTGTAAGGATTAACACAGAAAGGACACAGTATTATACAGATCAATTCTAAGTAGCCTCAAATTCTCTCAAACTTTAGAGGGATAATAGGGTAAGTTATCACTTTCCATCGTTTGGAACAACAATATGGTCTCGCACCTTGATCGAATGAAAACGATTCTCTTGTGCACGATACCTTGGGCAATTCCAGGAAATCTACAAAGCAATCTTCTCACCATTCATACTTGTTGCACCAGTCCTCATATTTGCGATCCTATATTACGAGATCCATGAACCTTACCGCAACAAAATCACAACAAACAATTATTAGATTCACATATGCGAAATTAAACAAAAAAGGGTGATAAAATTGAGAAATGAAACATGGTTCTCGAACTTCATTATTAGTTAAGAACAGATCGATTTTCCTGCCTAAACCCCCGCACACAAATACGGGACATGAACCAAAGGGAAAGGCTTCACTATGATCTCCATCCTCATAAAAAAACATCAAAGACGAATTAAGAGTGGAAACATCAGCGTACAAAATTTCACCGCTTAGAGCACCTTGTCTATCACATTCTTAATTTCTTCCATGATTTGAAACACAGGTCGTTTTGTAGGAACAAGGACGTGAAGATCACACACGTCACTAAGATACTCATCGTGAAGCATTTGTTCAAATCCAATGGTTCCTACCCTACTTACTTAGCTCGCTTAATTATCTTCAAAGACGCAAACATTAGTTGAATATTAGACTTAGTTTAGAATATAAACATGTACATAACAATTTGCATTCCAAACAAAGATATTATTTTTTTTCACATGTAAAAGTAGGGTAGAAGAAAATCTGCGGATACTTTAAGAAACATGCTCACCTTGTCATCAATGTCAGTGAACTTGCGTACATAAGTAACTGGATAGCCCAAAAGTTATAGGTATCTGCTCAAATGGAAACAAGCTTAACATGATCAGGCATCATTCAACGTAAAAAGACATGACTAACTGCATTAGTATGCAAGAGAATTGGAATAAGTTTGTAATTTTTCAAGGCACCTGGATGCTCCTTTAAAGGGACTCAAGGACAAATTGATCGTTTAAGTTATTCAAACATTCTCGGTTATATAAGTTATCATTATGGACACAACAAACAAATCGAATCCCTAAATCTTATTCATAAACTAAACTAAATGGAAAGTAGACATAGAGAAAAAATATCGGAATCATACCTATAAAGGACATCAATACTCTCACCTTCCATAATGCAAAGTCATTTTGACTTTATTTTTTTGAAGTTAAATGTCAATAAGCTACTAAAAAGTGAACAACCATTAGCATTCTAAGCCGTGTTTTCTAGCCTTCAATAATGCAAAGTCATTTTGGTTTTTCCTAGATAGCGGGAAGTACTGTGCAGAGAATTTGTCAACCGAAAAGTAGACATCTCCATGTTGAGATAAGCATAATCATTTTGTATAATCCGCCATAAAGAACCGAGATCGGGTTTGGTCGTGTACAAGAAAACTGGAATAAGTTTGTAATTAGTTTCAAGGCACCTGGATGCTCCTTTAAGGGGACTCACGGATAAATTGATCGTTCAAACATTTTCAATTATCATTTTGCTAGACACAACAAACAAATCGAACCCCTAAATCTTAAACATAAACTAAAATAAATGTAAATTAGACAAAGAAAAAATACCAGTATTATACCTATGAAGGACATCAACAGCAACATATGCACGAGTATTGCGGATGCGGCTTCATTCTTCATAACAGAATTAGGACAAACTACCAATCCACCTCCGTCATTACAGCTGCAACCCACACCTGTTCTATCTGAGAAACATTAGGTGACACATTGAAATTTCTACTCCATTTTGTATAAAACTTTTAATCTATAAAGTAAAAACCAATTTGAAAAAGACAAAATCAAAATCAAAAAAAGTGCAAAAGGAGTATGAGAATCAGATTCACCACCTTGAGATTCAGATAAGAGTAACTTTGCTAGACGATTCCTAGATACCAAAGTATTTTCTGCAATTAAACAAAAAAGTTACTCACAATCTCAAAAAAAATCAGAAAATAAAAATGAAAAAATCTGAGATGTAAAGGCGATTTTCAACCATTAACAATAACATCCACAACTAAGTTTTCAACCATTAACAATAACTTTCCCCTAAAATTCCACAACTACTATCCTAATTACTTAATCAATCAAACCCATACATCCATTCGAAGACAAATAACTAGAGAACAAACAATAGACCCTATTTTTCTTAGACAAACGTAATCTCTGACTCAATCCTTCACCCATAATGAGATTACCACCACTAAACTCTCCAAGTATAACCTAATATCCTAATCAATCACACCGCATTTAATCAAACCACAGCTCAATTGAAACACATATTTAAGAAATCAAATACAAAAACAAACAAAAAATTCTTTGAAAGCAATAAAACCTTATCTCTTGATGAAAAAATGAGCAAAAAAATCATAAAAGGAGCGAAAATCAGAGGTTTTGTTGTTGGTTTTCTTACCAAGTACGAGATCCGAACCGTAGTTCTTAAGGTGGGAATTCAGGACATTAGCGTGACCCATCTTCTTCTTCTTGAAAACCCTAGATTTGATTTCACAGAGGCGGATTTGATGTTTTTTTTTTTTTTTTAATAACCACTCTCACCCGAAAATTGAAAACCAATGAAACCCTAAAAATCGAGAAGATTGAAAAACACTCTCTAGGGTTCAATTATTGAGCAGTTCAAGAGATTTCACCGGGGTTTCATCTCAGTGCGAGGAAGAGGAGAGGCAGAAGATAAAGAGAAAAATAATGAATTCGATATCGATTTCACTAGGGTTATGTCCTCAAAATCACGCATGTGATTGACACAAGCATGGGAGGAAATATCCCTCGGTGTTATTTATCTTGGGTCGAATTATAATAGTACGCGTGTTAATGGCACACACAAACTCTTGGTGTTACGACCAGGTGTGACCAAGCGTGTGATGAGCACGCTTATAAGAAAATTCGTAATTGGCTTATCTCATTTGCGAAATTAGTAACGACTCATAAACTGTTACTAATATTTTGTAACGGCCATTTGTAACGGGGATTTTGTAACGGCCACAAAGCCGTTACGAATTCCTGTTACGAATCCGAGAATTTGGTGTAGTGTTAAGATATCATCATCATTCTCAAGTTGTTATAAGGTTGTAAGTATCCTAGACTTCATGCCTATTATACTACATTAGTCGGTCTAGATACATCAGTTGATGTTTCTTTAACCTTAATAAGCGACTGCTGAGATTCGATATCCAAACAAAAATACCAGTAGTAGTGATCCTAATGTGAGAGCCCCAACATAAGGTTAACAAACTAAGTTAACTTTGCATGTAAGTTTGCATATTGAGGATGCACTACAACAAAAGTGTTATAGATCACACACTAAAGTTCACAGTTTATGAACACTTGTGGTCTTTTAAGGGCTAAAACTTAAAGACCATTGATATTATAGTGTTTGTGATCTTAGATATGGAGACCTTCCAATACATATCATACATTTGAAAAGTGTGGTCTTATAATTGACCATTTGACCACTTTCAAACATTATTTTGTGATCAAAAATCTATCTATTAAATTTTAGTAAAAAACAATTGCATTGATTGTGGCTCTAACCTCACGACCTCAAACTCTATTAGGGAAAAAGGACAACCCACTTAATTTTTTGGGGTGGGAACAACAAAACCTTATGTCTACTACTCGAATTCTCGTCTTCTCTTATCTCATTTTCACTCTCAAAAAAACTCTCTCCGTCTCTCGTCTCTTGCGAAAATCCGAGGAGAAAAATAAAACCCTAGACTTCGATTTCACGATCCAAATCAAGAGAAATTGAACCATAAACTTTCGATTTTGTTCTTTAACACTGTGTTTTCATTTGTTTTTAATCATAATCAGTGTGTTAATACACTTAGATTTCATGGAGAAAATTGAATTTCGACTTCATTTAGAATGTCGCAGGGTAGGGTTTCGAAATTGGATCATCGAAGAAAAAGTTTCTGAGGTAAATTTTCAAATATATCTCTTAATCCTCTAAATTATTGCGATTGCACTATATAAATGATCCAAACCTAGGTTTTTCATTTTCTATTAGGTCAGACATGATTTTTATTTGAACTTGTTGCTGGATTATTTTTAATGAAACTACAATGATGTCTTCATTAGTGAGTATAGAATGGTGAATGTCTCCTTTTGACTCTTTCATTTCATTGAATTTGGATAAATCCCCTGTAAGATATCTACTACGCATCATAAATAATTCCAATCTACTATCTTTATTTACTTTATATTAACGGTATAATAATTGCTATAAGATTTTATATTATGTTTATGTGAATAATAACATTCTTATTTTGATGTTGGTAGGATAATTCTAGTTGCTTCTTGTGTCAATCTCTTGCAGCTACCTAGGGGTTGTTACATGTCTTGCACTATATGCTACCTACATCAAGGATTTTTGTTTTCCCTTAAATTTTTATTCTCATTGGTAAGTCTTGATATCTATTGAAGTGCTTGTATTCAGTAGTTGTACTTTCCTTAGATATGGATGCCTTGATAGCACTATATGTTATTTTTATGAGTGACTCTCATCCTTCTTGTTGCCCAAATACAGCTAGCCCTATAACATGGACCGAGCTGAAGATCTAGTAAGGGAGATAGAACAAAAATGAATTAATGCTCCAATTGACATATATCATACCATGATGGATGGTTACACGAACATTAGCAATGGAGAGAAGTTGCTTGCGTGTTTAAAAGACCAGATGTATACATTTTTGTTGATTAAATGGTATGATTTGTTTGTGGCGCCTGTTCAGTTTATATGATAAATGCGAGACTAAGAATGGTAGTGTTTTGAATAGCTATATGTATACAAACGTAAACATCTTATGCCATATCGGTCGATGATTGCGAAGCTCAAAGGTGTTGCCACGTTAATTTTTTGTGTGCTCTACTTAGTTTTTACCCTCGAAATGTGTCTGAAACTCCAAGGAGTATGGCGTGATTAACTTCATAAAGATACACCGATGCTATTTCTATATTGACTTTCTTATATGCTCTCTTTCAAAGGGCTTCCATTGGTCTTGTTATTCGGATGGCTATAAATATTGACTTTAGGCTAGTATAGATGGATAATCATTGTTGTTTGTTTGTTGCTATGGGTGTCTAAGCTAAATTAACTTGGTAAAGTCAACATGCATCTACATACTTAGATGCGAAGACTACATATAACTGTTGGCATTGCCCTTTAGGCACTTGTCCTAGGTTGACATGTTTGAGAATGAGAGTCTTTTGGTGAATAATTTTGGTTATTTTCTTATTTGCAGTTGTCTTTGATAATATGGACATTGGGAGAGTAAAGGAATTTTGATGCACTTGCTAAGCTTTTAGCTAGTGTCCAAGAGGCTTATCACCAGGCTTCGGAATATGGGGACTTTCATTTGGGTGATCTTTATTTAGTAAAAATAAATGGTACTCTTCATTTGACTAATAAAGGTTTCTGCTTCCTATAAAACATTCTGGTATTTATGTACAATGTTAAACCTACCTATGGATTTATTGTGCTTGTTTCTCAGAGGAGCAAGAGAAGCAAACTCCTGATGGAAATGATCACATAAAACTGCCAGCGGGAATTCTATAAAGTTCCAGGAAACACAAGTATAATGATTTTCAGTTCCTTGAGCACTTTGTGTAAATATGCATTATAATTTCCTGGTTCCCTGTATTTAATGTCTCCTTATGATGTTTGCAGGATATGGTAGTTCTCTATGATTCTTTATAGCTTGCTCACAAATGTATTCTAAATTCCTTCTATGGCTATGTCATGCGAAACTGAGTGCTTATTTGATTGTTTGGGATCCTGTTGGTTATTATTGTTTTTCATTATTTCTTTTCCTTTTTTTCTCATCTAAGAAAGAATGTCGTGATCTACTTCAGGGGTGCAAGATGGTACTCGATGGAAATGGCTGGTGTAGTTACTTACACCGGAGCAAAAATCATCCAGAATTCTCATGTATTAGTTGAAAAAAATTGGGAGACCATTGGAGTTGGATACGATGGTATCCGGTGTGCACTTAGGGTCTTTTAGGAGAACTTTACCTTCAAAACAAAGTAATGCATACGTTTCTTCCACATTTCCTATACTTTTGATTATTGGCCCTAGATTTGTTACATCAACTTTTCGTGTTCCTCTTATTTGCTTTGGTTATTTGACTTATAATCTCTTTTGTTATATGCATATCAGAGACTTGAAGAAAAAGTTGACAATCTCGTATCCTTGTGTCATGCTTAATGTCGATGTCGCAAGAAACAACATAAATGATCAATACCAGGTGAGCAGGGCTCAATTAACATTTAATTTCCCGCTTCCCGGCTATCAAGCGGTCATAATTATAATGTAGCTAGTTATTTAGCAAACCTCTTGTTCGTTTCATGCCATGAAAATGCTCAGCACATGTTTTATTAGTCTCATGCCATGACAGACACTCGAAGGTCCTATTAATAAGACATATACTACACAAATGGGATAACAGAGTCGATTGTGCTAATGGATGAAGGAGGAGTGGGTTGCGCAGGTCGAGCTTGGTCTTCTCTTTCCCTTTGTTTCTATGCCCGAGGGTTGGAACGATCTCATGCAAATATGTTTTAGGTACTTCTTTCTTTATACTATTATCTCGTGTTCATTCCCCTTGTCATTAGCTCATACAATCATTGTAGAGGCATGCACATTATATGTCAAATCCGTGAAATTCACCTTCAACACTCAAGAGCCCCAAGTTTCATAGTAAGGATGAGGTAAAATATGGGAATTCTGAATATGTTTGAGTGAATCATTTGCGGGTTGTTTAGTACACCATGACTTGTGTAATGTGTACTGGATGAAGTTTCCTTTCTGTTCTTTTGGTTGATGATTGACATTTCACATTTTGGAACGGAACTTGCAACTTGAAATTGCATTTACAGTTTATAGCAGAACTTTATTCATGTAATGAGCTTTATATCAGTATGTTTGGTCTTTAAATTAATAGACCCAGCAGACTCAAAGACTGCTGTTGTTCTGATGTAGTAAGACTCTGCAGAAATGTGTATTTTATTCGGACATGGAATGAATTGAATTCAGACATTGCTTCCTTTTTATATCGCTTTCTAGATTTGAGTTACAGTGCCGAAATGGTATGGGTTATAGGTGCGAAATGGTATGGGTTATCTTGTTTGTATAGGGTAGATTTGGGTTGAAAACTTAGAGGAAAGATCACAACTTTTAGATCCTTGTCTTTAAAAACCTTGTCTTTATATCTCAACTTTTCAAAACTTTATGTTCTTTGCATGGGGTAAGATCACACTTTTCATTGCAGGAGAGTATCTATGGATCACCCTTTAGATTATACTGGCAAAAATCACAGACAGCTAGTACTTAGATCACACTTTTTAAGAATGATCCATGTATGTTTTTCTTGTAGTGATGACCAAGGAATTGTTCATGTTAAGGAGGTTAGATCGGCTTACATCCAGGTGGGATGCTACTACAGGGGAAGTTCATTATTTTGTATAGATCCTTGCTGTGCTTATGGGATCTGTCAGTTCAAGAGACTACAAAAAATCCGACTGAAACGTTTTGATTCCTGACATATTAATTCAGTTCCTAAACTATGGAAATAGTTGTAAAACTAATCTAGATATTAGCCTCATTGGAAACTTGAAATCTAATGTTTCTCAATCTTCTAGACCTTTAGATATTTGTCGCATTTGAAACTTCAAATCCTTTTAGTCCATTTTTCACCATAACATTGTCGCATCTCCATCTAAAGAGGAAAACACTATTCATCTCAGTAGGAACATGAATAAATCCATCTAAAGAGGAAAACACTATTCATCAGAACATGAATACAGTTTGGTGGCAATGGACCAGCCAGCGACCTAATTAAAGGTGATGTCGTAAAAAATTTGTCTCAAAGGAATGTGTTCGGAAATTTCTACCGGAACCAAACAGAAGTGGCTTATTCATTGGCTTGTAACTTGGGCATGGGTGCACATGACAAGTTATCAAAACCCAGAAATAAAGTAAATTATATAGGTTACCTTTCGAAAATGTAAAGAGAATCTAAAATATAAAAAGATGAAAGATGAATGAAAGGGTGCTAACAATTCCATGTTTCTATTTAAGCATCAACATTTCGTCCCTTAGTTCTTTTCCTGTTTGATTTTGCGCACTTACACCCAGGATCCTCATCATCAACTGTAACCTCAACTTGAATGACACAAGTATCATCCACGATATATCCTTTAGCAGGGTGGTGGAGTTTATTGAGACGCATGAATCTTGGGAAACCAAAGCAGCCATGGTAACCATCGAGGAATTTACACTCTAGTTCTGCATAGTCGTCCACATAAGATAAAAGACTTGTCATTCAATCATAACATGGTACATAACCAGTATTAATTGTAAGATACGCATACCTTTTCTCACTGTTTTTTCAGAATCAGTTTGACACGTAACCGCAAAAGTTAACCCAGCGTCCACCGGTTCGTTCAAGCCGACAGGGCAAAGGTAGAGTGATAAGTGATCTTTCGCAACTCCCCTTGGATAAATAAGTACTTGCCTAATAATGAGTGAAAAAGGTTCGAGGGGTTAATAAAAAGCAGAAGAATATGAAGAAAAACGACTGTAATGTAAAAGTCAAGATGATGCCATCATACCATTTAAAACGGCCAACAGTAAAAACATCGCTATAAGCAGTATACATCCTGCTAAACTCTGAAAAGTTGTTGATCTTCCATTCGAATTTAGTAGAAATACAATATGATGAAGAAACCTCTTTTATTTTAGTCGACATTGCGATCAGGTAAAACACGCCGCAGGATAAAATAACCAAACTGCTGCTGGTGTATATATAGACCCAGCAAGTCAGCTATTCGAAACCTCTTAAAACTCTAATTATAGTTTCCTAAGTTATATTCCCTTAATTCCCGAATCAAAACCGACCCAAATATAGAGAAAACGCTCAAGAGCGCAATTTGTCAAAAGAGAAATATCTTCTCGTATTAGGACACTGTACCTTCAGTTGGAAGGATACTAGAACCTTTTCTAGAATCAGATAAATAGGTATTTTAGGCTTTTCTTAAATATAGCCCACACTATTATTAACCATAGCCCACATTATCTATAACCCACAAAAGAATTTTAATTTATTAACCAAAGCCCAAATCGTAACCCCCACTACATTAACGGAGTTTGTAGATATTAAAACTAGTTACTACCTAGTTGAGTCGGCTCGACACAAAATCCCTAGAAAATTTTCCGTCTTCCTCTAGCAAAAATAGACCCTAGATTTTTATTATCCGCTTGGTTTCGTTTGTTTAATTTAGTGCTACTTCTTTTTTCTTATTTAACGAAGTTACAGTAAAAACTCCATAAATTAATAGACTTGGGACTTCACAAAATTATTAATATATAGAGTTTATTAATATAGGGAGGTATACCAAAAAAAAATTACTCCACAAGAAGCTTTAAACATGCTTGACAAGTTGGAAATATTTTAGCTTCAACAAGATGGTGCACATAGTAACGAGGTCTTACGCGTATGCAAATCAAAAGACGCGATAACAATCTAAAAAGTTACATCCTTTTCTCAAACAACTATAGATATATATTTTTATTTATCTTAAATTTTGATGTAACAAGATCTATAATTTTCCGATTATGTCTATTATATTAATATATGGAGGTAAATTCCTTATGGTGGGACTAGAAAAACCTATTAATATTAAAATTTGGAGTTTATCACTATTTATAATTGGCCCAAGTTGGGACCATGGTTTTTTATTAATATATGGAGTATCAATATATAGAGTTTTTAGTGTAATATGATTCCTGTCTGCAATTCTTTGTCATTGCCTTATTTCTCAAATTCCCACGCAATGGTGTCAAAACAAGGAACTTTAATATTAAGTACAAAAACATGTTCCTCCAGTAGGACGATGACAATTTTGTTTAGACTTATATTCATGCCAGAACTCCCGATTATAATCGGTGTCATCCATGGACAACTTAATTTGACCATCCTCTTCTTCGAATAAGACGAAGATCACATCTGCTTAATATGTTAAGATTGATAGCATCATATTACCATCACAACGTTTTGATAAACAATCTTTGAGAAGCTCTGCCATTAAAACTGTTCATACCTTAGGCCAAAGAAAAGAAAAAGAGGCAGAAACAGAAGATGGAATTTCTGGTCATTGAGTCATTACTCACTGATTCAGTGACTCACTAACCTAATTTAATTATGGGCTGTGAATAATAACATAAAAAGGTCAAACTTAGAATTATGGTCAGAATATACAGAACAAAGTCCACGGACTATAATTAATAAAAGTGTAGGCTATATTTACGAGAAGCCTTTCTTTTTTGATCAGGTATTTTTTTTTCTGATCGGTCAAAGAGAAAATCCATTGCAACAAAAGGTAATTGAGGGGTACCTCAACCCGATGAATGCAAGCAGGAACAAAAACGAAAAGGACAATTCGGCAAACCCAATACAAGAAATAACAAGCTCACAAAGGCTGGAATTAGAGATGGCAAACAAGCCAAAAACCCGCGGGTTCGCCCTACCCGTCCCGTGAAAACCCGCACCCGGCTTGGCTGGTTTCTAAACAAGCCGGGTTAGGGTTGGAGAAATGCCGGCTTGTGAGAAAACGGGTAAACCCGTCCCGGACCATAAACCCGCGGGTACAACCCGTCAACCCATCTACAATACCTAAGTTATATTTAATCCTGTCCGTAGGATTATCTAGGTTTAATCATATCCCTACGTTTAAGGTATAAAAGGCTAAACCTAAAACTAAATGAAGAGACATCTTTCTCATTTCTTCTCTCTTTTCTTCTTCTGCTCCAACTTCTTCTGCGTTCTTCGGCGGGCTGGTGGAGAATTAGAGAAGATGAAGAAGTCGTGAATTGAAGTTGATTTTATGCTACTCTTCCAGGTATTGAATCAAATCTATAATCTTCTCCTTCATCTGATTATCAAAAACACAAGACCGATTTGGCTAATTCTATTCAATTTGATTGATGAATTGAATTCATTAATTCTCTAATTCTCTCAAGTTCAAATTATAGATCGAAGGAAGGAATTTGATTTTGCATTAAGTTACTATTGTAGGGTTAGTGATGCAGGACAAAATATGGAAAATAAATATTATTGGTATTTTCGTTTTTATTATTTAGTTAAATCTTAGGAATATCTAAAAGTATCTAGAATATTTATTTTTAGAGTTTTATTAGCTTATGATGTCTTAGTTATCTTAGATAACAAGTTTAGGGTTCTAGTAGGTTATTTTCTTGTTCAGGGAGTTATCTATATAAAGAGCTCCATGGGCTACGGCTTAGGTGGTTTGTTTGATGATCAATTTTAATATGACTTTAATGTGTTTTATGAGTTTCTACTCTAGAACTCAGATTTATTGAAGTTCCGCTTGAATCTACCCATATTCTACCTATTCTATGATTTTCTCTACATTAGTTAGGGTAAAATTATTACAGAGAATGAAGAGACATCAATGGGGGGTAAACATAAGAAGGTAAATAATTGTTTTTTTTTCTTCTTCTATTATTGGATCTGAATTCAGTGTTGGAATTAGAAATTTGGGTTTGATTTGGATTTTGTAAATTAGGGTTTTTGGTGTTGGTTTTTGGATCTGGAGTTTTATTTGGGGGAAAATCAAAGATGGGATTTTTATGTGGAATTTTGATCAATAATTTATAGATTCGGACCTGATTTTGTTTCAATTTTCAATTAATAGTTGAAATCAACGGGGGTTTTTAGTTTTTTAACTTTTGATCTTTGATTGATAGGGAAACAGGTAGGGTCCTCTCCAAGGAAGAAATTAAAGATGCAGCGGAGATGAGTTTTTGGTAGAAAAGACGGTGTAAATTGTTTAAATCATTAAATGAAAATAGTTAATTAAGTGTTGTATATATAACCACTAGATCTTAACCCGTGCTGTAACGACACGGGATGTTTTGTCTCTAATACGATATTGTTCACATTTTTCTTGCTTCATTTTATTCGTGAGTAATTATTTTGATATTCAAATAGGTTTTGGGAAACAAAATGGGTTACCCGATCTTTTATTTTTTTACTTAAGCATGTTATTCCAATTTATTATCGGGCGGAGTAATAATGTTGTGCCAACATGAAAATAAAATAAAAAATACAGTAAATAAAATTTTTCCCTATTTATTGTTCCATCATACCATAATTTCAAACTTCAAAAAAGAATATTTCATCTAACAGTACATATACCTAAACTGCCAATCCAACTCCATGATGTTTATGAATACTTTTGTTCCGAAATTATTGATAACTAAGGCTCTAAGGAGTGAAGCAAAAACCCATAATATTTTCCCTACTATAGATAAACACTATTTATTTATTTTTGCAAAAATGTGAGAGTTATAAAAATGAAGAACCCTTGGCTATTGGAAGGTGAGATATACACATGTGAGTTGAAAAAATAAACTTATAATAGTAAATCAAAACATGTGTAAGATTCTTTCTCAATCATATTGATAACATAATATTGAAGAAATTCGTGGATAAAAAGATTTCACACCAACTATGCTAAGTAGTGCATGAATGACGTTCTCACATCTAGTGTTACTCAAGTAATTTGGAGTTTTAAAGAGCATAGTTATATATTGATATTTGTATCTACATAAATTCAACTAACCTTAGAAGAAAAATTATTAGTTTCAAGGTAGAGCCGACACCTCGCCTTCAATGTATACAACACACATTGGGTTTAATCTACTTGAGATTAAACAAATACCCCAATATTAGTCAAATAATGTCTACAAATACTGGATCGAAACAATGTGATAATGGGAAAAATGAGAGACTAACATCGTTCTACAAAGAAAATACCTATATGTATCAAAGTTTGCTAACCAAACATGTATTCAAATTAAAAAGTCATCAACTTAACACAAAAATATAAAAGAACCCAAGTTAAATCAATACTTGCATAAACAAAACTTATAAGAGAATTTTATAATTATTAAATACCTTTAAAATCACTATTAGAGATTTAATTGCATGCCCAAAAGCAACGGTAGGAGGAAATCACCAGATTAATTTGTAGAAATTTCACTTTGGATATGTAGCAATTCGTAGAAGTTTACACTGGTGGTGATCGTTCCATCTAAGTGTTGTTCGATTGATTATTTTTTTAGAAGGTTTCGGTTTTCATTGGACAAACCGAGAGGGAGCGTTTCATTATATTCATTATCATTCGAAATCCAAGACCAACTCGCCCTATGCTTACGGGATCTCAATACAACCTTAGATTTATCTATTGGACGGAGAAACCTTGATACTAAATATGTAGTTTTTAGTGTTATTTATTATATAACGTGACATCCAAATGTTTTTTCTTCTTCTTAATTTTCATGTATTTTAACCGAGTTTATATTAGCATTAAGACGATCAACCACATTTCTAATTTATAGTGTTATCCTTTTGTAGCGAGACATAATTAACATAGTCAATTACTACTCATCAAAACCGCCAGTACCACAAACCACGAGATATTACTTCTTTCTCCACCACCACCATTTTCCATCCCTCGTAGAATATTGGGCGCACTTATAACTTTTAATCCCACACGTCATGTATAAAGTTTAGATTTAACAAACTTAGGTCGTCAATTAATTTATTCAACTATATGTTTTTTGTTAATACCGAAAATCATGCGTATTTAACGGTTACCAAAGATAGCGGTGGCACCAAAAACAACCATTTTGTCTTATATGATTTGGTATCATCCAAAAAGTATTTTTTATCCGCCTTTTTGATCGTGTCAAAAACAACCAACTATACTTTTCACAATTACAATGTTACCCATCATGTAAAAATTTTATTATTTTTGATTCAAAAAAAAAAACTAATACCACCGCCATTAAAACCATCCAAGCCCACTATTTCTTCCACCAAAACTAATGTTACCGCCTCCACCACTTTGTAACACATTCCACCGCTTCCACCACTTACTTCTTCCTCTACTACCACCACCACCACTAATATCTATTGAAATAATTTTTGTCAAAATTATTACTTATTTATGGAGATATGTATTAATATTAATTAAGGGATATTTATGATGTAAAATTAATAAATCATTTATCATGAGAAATCAATGTTTCCTAAATTAATAAAACACTTATACTAATTAATATTTAAGTTGAACAAACCATAACCATAGATTTATCTTCTCTCTAGACAAATCACTTATACTAATTAATAAAATACTTATACTAATTAATATTTAAGTTGAACAAACAACCACTGTTGATTTATCTTTTTTATCAATTCCAACCAAGGTGGAACAATGGTTAGAGGCCACTCTTATGACACAATAGGTCATGAGTTCGAACCTCCATGTTATAATTTTTAAAATTCAATATCTTGACTTGAGTATTCATTTTTAATTCATAATATTGGAATGAACACCACGTGTGCGACTTGTAGGGTGTGGCACGGAGGATCACATCCTTTGATTTATCTTTGCCAAGGATAAATCCTGACCACCACTCATATAGGCAAAGTTAGCCTTGGCGCACGTGCGGGTTATGGGTGTGGTCTGCACAACCACGACCGTAGATTTATCTTTGCCCAGAATAAATCCTGGCCACCACTCAGAAACAAACTGTGCTTTATATTGTAGAGATGTCTATAAACTGCGATTTAAATTCTGAATTGTGGAATGAGAAGAGGGTAAGGTTGTAAGGATATTCAAGTTGTTGGTGCAAAACTACAAAACTAGTGTTGTTAAGTTTTTCGATTTTCTTGATCATTTCCTTTCATTAAGTTTTTAAATTTTGGTGCGACACTGCGACTGTTGAATCTGTTGATTGAAGTGAATTTAAATATGAAATGAGTTAGATGAATGTTATGTTAGGTTGTAGAGAAGGAGCTTTAGATGGCCTGAATGTGGCCGGAAATAGACCAGAAATCGATTTCTGGCGAGTTGACTCAACAGAAACCAGCTAACCCGTGAGCCCCCGTGAACCCGCAAGCTTTACCCGGGACGGGCACGGGTTGGAGAAATGACCACCCGTGAAGAATTTCAACCCGCAAGCTTAGGCTTGTATTAACCCGTAACCCGCGGGTTGGTCACAAGTCAGCCCCGGCTTGCCCGTTTGCCAGCTCTAGCTGGAATAAAGAGTCTCATAATGCTATTATCATATTTTCCGTTACACCCAACATCCTTGTGTTTGATTCGGCCCAAACTAATGCTTACTGAATTTTTCTTTTTGTTTTCAAAGACTCTTGTATTTCGCTCTCTCCATATGCCCACCATATTACAACTGGAATGTTATTCTATATTACTATATTAGACTAAGTCTTTCGTCGCCCCAATTAAACTTCCAAGACTTCACATTTGTGGTGACATTTAAGTTGAGGCATACATATGCTGAAAAATGATACTGTTGGAACGGGAAGTCCGGAACAAATTATGTGATGATTTTCCACTGGGCCAGTAATCCCAAATAACTGTAGGTGATACTGTCATAAGTCTTGGTATTAACCAGGTTCTGAAGGAAGGAATGCCCTTGGGATATTAGAGCTGTACAATGGAGCACAGACCAGAAACGTACACAGAACCGTGGATAAGACTTAATCCCGTAATTTGGTCGAACGCCATTGCAAAATTCAACATAATTAGAAATGAGGCTCTAAGAGTTGGAGCATTTTTATGATGTAATGGTTGAGAGCGGGATCCCATTTGCACGTAAGTTTGCAAAGGATGATCAAGGATTTTTTTTTTTTTTTTTTTTGGATCGACTGGTCAAGGAACTGTTAAAAAGGTTAGATGGTAGGTTAACATCCAGGTGGACGGTGTAGGGGAAGTTCAAAATTTGGTAGAGAACCTGGAAGTGTTTATAGGAAAATCCAGATATTAGTAAACCATCTGTAAGTTCAAAGTGACTACAAAAACTCCTACTCAAACTTCTTGACCATAAAACATTCAAGTCTAAACAATTTAAATTGCTGGGGAAACACAATGCAATCAAATGTTTCTCAATCTTTCAACTTTAACTTGGATATTTCTGTCATTTTGAACTTAAAATGCTTTTATTTGATTGCTCAAAAGTGAAAACACATAAAGATTGAGGCATATGTTAAAGAACATGATAAATGTTGGAACTTGGAACAAATAACTCAAGGTGATACCAGTAGTCTCTGTATGCTAACCAGGTGCTGGAAGATGCCCTTAAGATAGTAGAGGAGTACAATGGAGTGCGTACCTGGAACGAACTTATTTTCTTATCGTGCTGATAAGACTTATAGATCTGGTTCTGTGGCCGAAGGCCCAAGACAATTTTAAAATAATTAATAAAATAATTAAAAATGAGATAATAATAGTTCGAGCTTTTTGTTAAGGGATAATTTGCGTTACCTCCCCTGGCCAAGATCATAATTAGCGTTACCTCCCCTACAAAAATTAAATTAGTGAAACCTCCCCTCGTTACATTTTCCGTCCAAAGCTGGTTATCCCAGTCAGCAATTTTGTACACGTGGACCAATTTTTACACGTGGACTTTGACTTTCCCAAAATACCTCCCCTGGCCAAGATCATAATTAGCGTTACCTCCCCTACAAGTTTTTACACGTGGGAAAGTCAAAGTCCACGTGTAAAAATTGGTCCACGTGTACAAAATGCATGATGGGATAAACCAGCTTTGGACGGAAAATGTAATGAGGGGAGGTTTCACTAATTTAATTTTTGTAGGGGAGGTAACGCTAATTATGATCTTGGCCGGGGGAGGTAACGCAAATTAACCCTTTTGTTAATGATGTTGCAATAGACTAAGTCCTATGGGTAGATTAGCCTACGGCTGCTTTGAAGTATATATATTCTGTCAACACTCGAGATCAAGAACGAAAATTATTCCCTTTGACTATAAGAGTACGGGCATTTTTATGATGTTGGTTACTGCCTGCTGGTTAGGCAAAAACCTTTGGAACCTCGAAACATTCTTAAAAGCCAATCCCTCGCTCTCCCTAATCTTTTCGTCCTCAAATCCCTGTTTTCCCTCCTATTAGCAACACTCGAGATCCGTGGAGCTCACGAATTCATTGTGGGGAGCGATTATTAGGGAGTTTCTTGAGGAATTCTAATTCGTTGTAGGGAGCCACAAAAGACGGAAACAAATGAGGAATTCCTATTCACTTGAGATACTCTGCAGTCAAGTGAAATCTTATCTTGTTTTCAAGCAATAGTGGGGAAGGAAGAGGAGGAAGAAAAAGAGTAATCTTTGGTCTGTGAAAGATAAAACCAGTCTTTCAAATCTTCCTTCTGAATTACTTCAATAGCTTATTTTCTTGATTTTGATCGAAGAACTTCATCATGTCAACCCTAGCACCCATAGCCATCCAAGATCAACCCGGAACTTCGTTTTTCAGCACATTGATGAATATGTGCGGATTACTTGTTGGTAAGTATTTTTTTTGTTTTGAAAACATAGATGATTTTCAACGTCATATAAAAGGTTAGTTCATTGTACAAATTTTACTGACCATGTTGTTTTCTCAGGATTAGGTCAGTTGTCAATATCATATGCGGTAGCAAATGGAGGTTGGGCTTCCATATTCATCTTGATTACCCTAGGTGTTATATGCGCCTACACATCATGTCTTCTAGGATATATTCTTCAAAGACACAGCAATCTAAAGACTTACGCAGATATTGGTTTTCTTGCTTACGGAAAATCAGGAAGAATGGTAGTGAACATTTTTATATATCTTGAAGTTTTTCTTTCTTTGGTGTCGTATACCATTGCTCTCCATGATAATTTGGGAATATTACTCGACGGATGTCATTCTCCTATATCACAAATATCTACTTCTAATTTTTACACCATTACTTTGATAATCTGCTTGGCGATGCCATCTGTATGGCTAGTTTATCTTTCGAGAATATCACTTTTATCAAGTGTCGGGGTTATATCATCGGTTTTACTCTTCGTAGCAGTCGTAATTACTCCAGCCTTTACTGGTATAAAGCTCAATCAGAAAATATCTTCCTTCAACATCTCAAAGATACCAACAGTTTCCGGACTATATATTTTCTGCTTTGCATCTCATATGGTAATTCCAGATATATATAAATCTATGCAAAGACCTTCCTCTTTCAAAAAGGTAACAAATCTTTTTAATTTTTTCAATAAAAGTTTGTTATGATTTCTACTTCACATTATTGTATTCTTCATTTATTTCATCATCTTAACTTGTTCCCTCTAAGAGCAAACAGTACGGTGTAATAGACACTAAAGAGATGTAGCTAAGGCAAGAGGGGATAAATGACAATCATTATGGGCCTTGGCCAGTTTTGCTTAAGTCAAAGACCCTTGACCAATTCCATCCTTATTTGTCGATTCCATTTCGTAGTTTCTGTCGATACAACTAGGGAAATATTATTCGCCCCAGGGTATAGCGATGATGATTATTTGGTAGTTCTAAATATATATTACCAACATTTTTGCTAAGAGTTTATCACTATTGATTTTATCGAAATCAATGCCTCAGTTATTTAGGAAAGACATGATTTATAACAAAAAAATTTTTGTTGATTCCTACTAGGTGTAGTGCTTCTTCCCCTATGGCGCCTATTGGTTGGTACTGATGGAGTTAGATTGACCTCTAATACAGAAAGAACCGGGTAACCTTTGTTCAATACTAGATTAGAAAATGGAAGCATCTGATTCATTAATAAAATTTGACTGAAAGAATTTCGCTTCTTGGGTGCTAATGCGAAAACTGTTGAATAACATTTTGGCATCTTTTTATTTTTTATGCTCCAGGTATTAAAATCTGGAATTTAGATAAATTGAAAGGGAGTCGGAAAAAATTAGATGGAAATTGAAACATTAGGTTTATGGGAAAATTAGGATTTCTTACGGATGATGAGATGGTGATAAAACATAGAGATAGAGAGATGCTAAGAGTTACATAATTGGGATTTCGGTTTTACTTCAGTTAGATGCATAAGATTTTCTTTAAAAGGTCATACTTAAGAGATATTTTGTGTAGAATCTGAGGGTTTCCATGCACAACAATGACAAGGTTGCCTAGAGTTAGGACATGGCTTACGAATGTGTAGTTTCCATCAGCCATGGTTTAGCTAACAACTACTACTTAGCAAATTTTGCTTGCACGGTGGTTGTTCATTGCTAGATTAGCCAAAAATGACAAAAAAAAAAAAAATGATCGAAAAGGAGAATATATTGAAAGAGTAAAGGATATACAGAGAATTCTACCAAAGGTAGAAGTAAGAATGGAAAAACAGATATAAAAACAGGCAAAGAAATAGCTTGCCAATGAGCTAAAACTGTATGGGAGAAGTTCAGGTGAACTATGTGGCCTGCAGCCGCTGCCCAAGAAAGGATTAAAGACTTGGCTTCAGAGATAAAAAAAATGACAAATTTATAGTGCACCACAGTGATTGCTCTAAATATATGTACTTTTGTTGTTACACTACATTGACTGACTGATTATACTTTCAGGTGTCGGTCATAAGCTTTGGCTCGGTGACTCTAGTTTATGTCACCTTAGGTTTATTAGGGGCGAGAATGTTTGGAGCAAAAGTTGCGGGTCAAATAACCTTGAGCATGCCAAAATCTTTTATTTTAACCAAAATGGCCTTAATTGCCACAACCGCAACTCCACTCACAAAGTATGCCTTTGAGGTGTTCCCAATTGGGGTAGGAGTTGAGAACAGTCTACCTACTGCCATGTCCCGAGAAACTAAAAGATTTG
This sequence comes from Papaver armeniacum, assembly GCA_023531295.1. NCBI lineage: Eukaryota > Viridiplantae > Streptophyta > Magnoliopsida > Ranunculales > Papaveraceae > Papaver > Papaver armeniacum. The sequence continues at coordinate 91,337 of JAJJWW010015323.1, forward strand.
TCAGACGTGCCTTCGTGTCATTGTTCCTGCTGGTTGTTCTTATCTTAGCACTTCTAGCTCCACAATTCCAGAACGTACTCGCACTAACAGGTTGCATCGTAAGCTTTGGGATTTCAGTGGTCATTCCATGTGTTCTGTACCTGAGGATCTTTGATGAAACTTCTACAGCCTTGAAGTCTCTACTTGTAGCGATTATATGCACCTCCTCACTATTAGGGATTTTAGGTACTGTAACAACTGGAAGGTCCCTGGTACAAAATATGTAGGTTTCATCTTAATTGGAATAAGGGTTTGTGATCTATTATTCTGTTAAGTATGCTTCATTGTAATTATATGCCACATACTTCTACTCTTTAAATGTTTTCTTCTGGTAATAGAAACATTGTACACACAGTCAACATGTGGAGTACAAAGATGAGCATCCCGCAACGAATTGGGCAAGGCAATGGTGTGAAAATGGTCGGTTATATATATGAGTGATGAATATTTACTCTATCTATGCAGAGATGACTGAATTACCCAATGAGGAAAGCACAACCAGTTGTATTTTTTCACAGCTAGTATAAAATTGTCTCTGGATTGTTTCGACATTACTTTTATCTTATTTGTCTAATATTTTCCGTAATATTATTGCTAACGTATGAAATATGATTGAAGGTCCAACGCCAAAAGCCAAAATCAAGCTAGGTGTATCGAGTACAATGACAACAGCAGTATATATGTAGTGATAAATTTTGTACCAACTGGTGCAGAAGAGTTCCATATCCAATAATCATTAGTTTCTTCAAGGCATATATCATTTCTTCTTATATTCTTATAACTGAATGCTTTTTCTGATGCTAATAATTTCTTCTTATAATTATTAAACAGGAGTAAGATAGAGTTGGTAGATTCAAGCAACAGCAGGCATAATCCTGGTATGCTGCCAACATTAAAATATTAGCCGCACAATAAATAGGCATTTGAACATACAAAAATAACTATCAACTAGGCAGTCTTGGAACTGCACCATCAAAGATCATAGCCCTTGCTTCCAAGTTGTAGAAAACCGAATCATAAGCATCACTCCACAGAATGTCTAGTAGTTCCTCTGAAAACTTTTCTGGTTCAACATCAGCCTTGTAATTGGTTAACTCCCAGCCATAGATCAGTAATGTCCTTTTTGCCTGTTTTGCCAGATAATAAGCAGCTTTGTTCCACTTCCTTGGCAGACTTGTGAAATTTAAGAAAGGTAGCTTTCCTTGGAGAGTTTCAAGGAGAGGCTCCACTTGTTTAAAGTAAGGTTATGGAAAATACCCAAGGCAATGGCACACATTGTTGTAAGGGACCATTTTCATCGTGCATCTCTGGCACACATTGTTGACTTTGAAACTTCTGCAACCAAGGTTATGGCAAATACCCAAGGCAATGGCACTGAGAAGATGAACAACTACTTTGGAATTTCCCACCACACGAGGGCTAGAAAAGCCATGTTTTAAAGCAAGTTGGAGACCAGCATCTAATCCCTTCAACAGTTGATAAAGATAATTTACTCCTTCCAGTGAGAAATTGACTGAAGCAGCTATTGGCTTTGCAGACATATTGCGCACAATAACTACGTATCCTCCACAACATGTTTCTTGGTTATAGAAACCGTATACATGAACCCAAGCAGATTCTGCTGTCTCGCCTTCCTCTGGCCAATTCAGCTTCCAGTCCTGCTTACTGAGACCCAGATTGATTGACCTGAAAAGCTCCAGTCCTTTAGGAAAATCACCATAAATATCAAGGAGGATATGACTTTCTGCCAAGCGAAGGAAAAAAAGTACAAAAGCGACAGCTAACAGAAGAAGAAATGGATATGCTGATCTGATGTATTTAAAAGTTGATCCTTACGACAGTCAAGACGACCTCTATATCTATGCAAAGAAATTGGAACAAATGTGTAAGACACGACGAGACTGATCTCATCAATTAAATCTCAACAAAATACTTCTTGTTTTCGTTTTTTGATTTGTTGTTTAGCTCATGAAGAATTTCTCAAGCACTTGGAAGAAAAAGAACAAGAAAAACAAAAACAAAAATTGATAGACCTAGAAATCCAAAAGGAAAAGGATGACGAACTGGCAGACATGCGTAAGTAAGCTGGCAGAAAAATGAAGGCGAGAAGCTCAAAAGAGAGAACGCATAGAAAATTTAGAAATCAAAAAGTACCTGAAGAACAACCCGTTGAATAAGAAATGTTTTATATCGGATATCAATCTATGTTGTAAAAGGCGCACTAAGCGTTGGGCTGGTGCCTGGAAAAAAAGGCGCCAAAGCGTCAAATTGCTTAAATCTGATTTTTCTAAAAGGCGCGCCTAGGCGCCTTAGGTGCTGGGCTTGGCGCCGCCTTGCCTAGCGCCTTTTACAACATAGATATCAATAGTTACGAGAGCATTTACGTTTTTGGTTTTGGATGGGCGCAATTTGAAAGCTCCGCTACTCAGAGTTTCTTAAAATCTCTCATGGACAATGATTTCTACAAGTAATGTTTTACTACATGCAACAATATATTGTATTTCAAGGAGCCATTTCTTCTGCAAATTGTACTAATATATATGGTGATTGGTTTGTGGCAGAGTTTATATAGGAGGACCAAGTAGATGTTTGTCAAAGATTGTAGGAGTGACTCCGAGATACAGAACTCAAACCTGACCTCCATAAAATTGGATCTGCACTTGATGGTTTATGATGTTGGTGTTATTTTAACAAACAAAACCAAAGAAGAAGTGTTCAGGTAGGCCGGGGGTTGAAGTGTTCAACATATTTGTGTCAGGTGGTGTTTGAGAAAGATCAGGTTCTGCCATTACCTATCTCAAGTGCAAGGAGACTGTTTCCCATTTTACAGCGCCTTAATATGCCTGTTAAATTGATTCATGGTGGGTTATTATTAATATATTAGCGATTTGGAACTGTTTTTCTCTTTACCTAAGCACACGGCTAACTTATCTTTGATTTCATCTTAACATTTGGCTTTCCTATTGTAGACCGGTCCATACAGCTGACAGAAAATTATGTTGTTTGTGAAGAGAGAGAACGTGTGACAGAGAATGCCTCTAAAATTCTGGTTTGTCTTGTTATACACCCTATATTATCTGTTACTTATACTTCTTTTTACCCAAGTTTAGCGCAAGAACTTTGTTGGGAACATGGCTTAATTGAAAAGTCTTAATTCTTTCTTGCCCAAGTTTAGTGCAACTCATATATGTCTGTCTGTGTGTTTCTTTAATAATATTCTGCAGAAACATCTCAAAAAGTAGATATGTTCGAATATTTTGGAAAGATACGGGGAGGTGACTTAACTGTATGTGGTTAAGTCCCCAGTTAGCTAATGTCACATCTACACAGTCCAAAGGTCCTGAAGTTTAGTTCATTTTTGATCCGCGCCGCGAGATCAAAATTCTTCCCGCTCCAATCGCATTAAGTGCTAGACAAATTGTCTTCCCATAGGTGCCAGTTAGACCCACTTGCTATTTTTGCAAGTATGTCTCGTATTACCAAATATATTTTTTTTCTAAAATGATGAGCTACGGGTACGATCTGAACACGGATATAAGAGTAAATTTTCTGTCACTTAAAAAAAAAAAAAAAAAAAGAAAAACGAAACAATCCAATGGACGCATGAAAAACAATACCCAAATCCTTGCCAATTTTATGCAAATTGTTTCGAGAATGTAAGGATTGCTATATAAAATTTTGGCAACATAGGATGTCAATTTTGGTGGAATTAAAGAATAGTAAAGTGCAAAAATTTCATGAATATCCTATTTCAGTGGACATTTATTTGGAAAGAGAGTTCACAAACTTATGAAAAAAAAGATATCGATATGCATTATAAATATATTGCAAGTTGCTGTAAAAAAGAAGATATTTATCTTAGCAAGTAATTTTATTTCTTTAAGTAACTTTATCATAATAAAACCCAATATAGTAAGAAATTTGGTACAAGTTGTCAACGATTATGTTGACATACTTCATGCCTCATACCCCTAATCCCTATGGCTATAAAACACCAAGCAGTAACCATTAGCATCATACTTAGTTTTCGATTTCAAGGTTGCTTCAAATTTCAATAATAATGTCAAAATCATCATTTTTAGTTTTTGGATCTGCTTCTGCTATCTTCTTCACTCTTCTTATTTTATCATTATTTTGTGCACAATCAGTTGACGGTTTTGACGCTGTTTGGAACGAAAAGACTGTCACTGTGCAAAATGATATAGATCCCAATATAGCTTTTAAGATCCATTGCAGATCAAGTGAAGATGATTTCGGCGAGCATACATTATATCACAAACAAAATTTCTACTGGAGATTTAACGTCAATTTTTTACAGACAACTAAATATAAATGTAATCAAGCCGGTATGATCCTAATGAAAAAAGGACCACATAATGGAGTTTTATGCTTATTATACAAGAAAACACTATAATAGATATTGTTTGGACGATTGTTTTTGGAGCATTCGTCGAGATGGTGGTTACTATGGCAAAAGTGAAGCTGATAAAGAATTTCCATTCAAAAAGATGTTTTCTTATGAATGATTACATTTTTTGATTAGTGGTGAAGTTCCGTAAAAGAATCTAATGACTGCCCGAGTAATAATTTACGGGAGAAACTCAAGGTCAATCTAGTATTCTCATTGTTTATTAGTTAATATTCGAATTTCGGGTGTTATTATTGCTTGCTTCATTATGATGTATTTGCATTTCTATATGTATTTGGTACTTATGTGAGTCAAATATTTATTCAAAATAATAAGATATGCCTTTGAATGTCGAACGTAAAATAATAATATATTTTATTCGAACGTAAAATAATAATAATATGTATATCCTTCTATGAAGGTTTGACTTTCTCAAAGTATATAATTTTACGTCAAAGAAAACTCGATTTCATTGTCAAGTTGCATCAACTTCGTCAATAATAATTGAAGTTAAACTACTTCACTAGCATATGGAATAATGTAAACGTACAAGAACTCAAAATGTACTTTAAAACCTCATACCAAAAGAATAGAGACAAAAGATTAATTGCGAGAAATATATTTGGAAACTACTTCATGATAAAATATTCATCCACCACAGGAGTTCACTTTACTAAATATATCATAAATGTAATAATATTGTCATAATTTATTTTATCCAAATCGACACAAATTACTATTCGTCTTTGTTGCACCTAGCTTTTTTGTTGGACACAGCTTCTTTCCCGAAAAGCATATGTTGTATTTACATTAAATAAGAATGAAATATTTTCTTGTATTTAAACATATTTACAATAAATATTTTTATTTCCTTATTTAACGTTATTACGCTAATAAAATCAACATATCCGGAATATATTTAGTATATGTTGACATATATATATGCATGTATACCAATACTTTTTAATTTTCAATAAAAGAGAATCCTAAGGGGATTCCGGTTCGGGCAGCCCACCCAACCCGAACTTTGGGCGGGCATGGACAATATATTTCAAATCATTAGGCATACTTGGGAAGAAATTTTATAAACCTGAGTTAAATTTGGAGAAGCTAATAATGAAATGTAATTATATAAAGCTATTTTTATAATGGGTCCGGATCACGAGACTCTCAATTTCTACGCATAGGTTTGACACACTTTTCTATCCGTCCATTACACTTAATCTATCGGCGGTACATTTTCATTGAGGTGGCGTTGTTTTAAGGCTTAAAGACTTGTACGGATACTGCCCAAGCCAAGCCGATAACGAACGTAGTTTGATAAAGGAAACAAATCCAAAACAGATTTGTATCTTTTTTTTTTTTTACCCTGGTTCTTCAAAATTGTTACTATTGGGTTTATTGTTCTGAATTCATACCAGTAAATGCGTAGATATGATTTTTCTTAACTTTATACAGTCTAATTGTTTATTGAGAAAAATTGTTTATTCAATATTGTAGCTTGCCCAAAGAATGATTGATTTAATATTTTTTTACCGCATGTCTATGTGGAGGAGGGGTACATGTGGTGTTGATATGTTCATCGCATTTTTTTTTTCTAGTTTGATAAAGTTAATCTGGTCTCCGTTTGGGGGAAGTAGCGATATAATGGCCATTTGATTTAATTCGTATCATTGCTGAAGAGTCTATAGTTGTGGCATTGTTGAACTCATCATTTTGTTCTTTCCATCATCAACGAAATCAGAACGGTACAAGGATGCTATTATTAAAGCAAAACAACATAAAACACATTGCTAGCTGCTGGATGTTTTCTTGATTGTGTTAAGTCAACGTTTCGAACGTCGCACTCTTGCTTTCTCCATTTGAGTATGCGTGGCACCGAGAGTGGTTAACCCAAGTCCATACTTGAGCCGTGCATATATAGGCTAGAGTTTGAATTCTTGCAAAGCATCAAGTCTTGAGATTCTCACTATCCGAAGCGAGTAATTAGTTATTGGAGAAAACTGATTTGGTTATTTTACTATCTAAATACAGTGATTAGAGATTTGGAGTTGCGAGATTCTCCACGCTTATTGAATCGCATTCCCTTCATATGGATTCTCCCATCATTTTTTTCATCCGAAATATTAGTAATTGAGAACTTGATTAGTAATTTAGTATCACCACTAACGAAAGTATTTGGCAGCCCATCCATACTCAGTTTTGATGCAACATCAAATGATAATAGTATTAGCAGGAGAACTTCTTTATAAATCTGTGATGGAGAAACAAAAGAAGGTTGAAAAGAGTTTTCCAAAACTAAAATGTGGAAGGAAAAAGAAAGTGGTAGATATATCCGGGAAGTTACAGCAGAAAATATACACGTTTCCTTAATTATCTAATCCTCGTACTTGATTCAGATATCGGCTCGGCTTAGGTAGTGGTTGTATAACGTTTTTAAGCCATAAAACAATGCCACCTCAGTAGAGTGTACTACCGTTAGATTAAGTGGAATAGACGGATAGAAAAATTTGTCTAACCTATGCGTCGAAACTAAGAGTCCCATGATCCGGACCCATAAATAATTTGTATTATCATTTAATTAGAAATATTTTAATTATTATCTTCGAAGCTAATACAGAAAATATTAATTAAATCTATCTCAACAATTTGGAAAAAAATTCATAATTTGGTTCCACTGCATTAAGTGGTAGAAAAATTGTCTTGCAAATATGTCCCGTATTTTCAAATATTTTTTTCTAAAATTATGAGCTACTGATATGATCTGACCACGAATATAAGAGTAAATTTTTTGTTATGTAAAATGAAAAAAATAAGATGAAACAATCCAATGGACGCATGAAAAACAATACCCAAATCCTTGCCGAATTTTATGCAAATTGTTTCGAGAATGTAAGGATTGCTATATAAAATTTTGGAAACATAGGATGCCAATTACGGTGGAATTAATGAATAGTAAAGTGCAAAAAATTTCATGAATATCCCATTTTAGTGGACAGTTATTTGGAAAGAGAGTTCACAAACTTATGAAAAAAAGATATCGATATGCATTATAAATATATTGCAAGTTTTTGTAAAAAGATGATATTTATCTTAGCAAGTAATTTTATTTCTTTAAGTAACTTTATCATAATAAAACCCAATATAGTAAGAAATTTGGTACAAGTTGTCAACGATTATGTTGACATACTTCATGCCTCATACCCCTAATCCCTATGGCTATAAAACACCAAGCAGTAACCATTAGCAATATACTTAGTTTTCGATTTCAAGGTTGCTTCAAATTTCAATAATAATGTCAAAATCATCATTTTTAGTTTTTGGATCCGTCGTTTATCTTCAATTTTTTACAGACAACTAAATATAAATGCAATTCAAGCTGGTATGATCCTAATGAAAAAAAGGACCACATAATGGAGTTTTATGCTTATTATACAAGAAAACACTATAATAGATATTGTTTGGACGATTGTTTTTGGAGCATTCGTCGAGATGGTGGTTACTATGGAAAAAGTGAAGCTGATAAAAAATTTCCGTTCAAAAAGATGTTTTCTTATGAATGATTACATTTCTTGATTAGCGGAGAAGTCCCGTAAAAGAATCTAGTGACGGATCGAGTAATAATTTACGGGAGAAACTCAGGGTCAATATAGTATTCTCATTTTCTCATTGTTTATTAGTTAATATTTGAATTTCGGGTGTTATTATTACTTGCTTCATGATGATGTATTTGCACTTCTATATGTATTTGGTACTTATGTTAGTCAAATATTTATTCAAAATAATAAGAAATACCTTTGAATGTCGAACGTAATATAAATATATATATATATATATATATCCTTCTATGAAGGTTTGACTTTCTCGAAGTATATAATTTTACGTCAAAGAAAACTCGATTTCATTGCCGTTTTCATACCAACTTCGTCAATAATAATTGAAGTTAAACCATTTCACTAGCATATGGAATAATGTAAAAGTACAAGAACTCAAAATGTACTTTAAAACCTCATACCGAAAGAATAGAGACAAAAGATTAATTGCGAGAAATATATTTGGAAACTACTTCATGATAAAATATACATCCACCACAGGAGTTCACTTTACTGAATAAATCATAAATGTAATAATATTGTCATAATTTATTTTATCCAACTCGGACACAAATTACTATTCCTCTTTGTTGCACCTAGCTTTTTTGTTCGGACACAGTCTTTCCTGAAAAGCATATGTTATAGAAAAGTTAATACACAAATTTTCCATGATAATTGCTTTAAACTTATAAGTATACCCAAATATCATGAGAAGGTTATCCAAGAAAATGTTTAAAATTAAAACTACACATATTTACATTAAATAAGAATGAAAAATTTTCTTGTTTTTAAACATATTTACAATAAATATTTTTATTTCCTTATGTAATGAGGCATAATTTATTTTATCCAACTCGGACACAAATAAGAAAACGTTTAAAATTAAAACTAATAAAATCAACATATCCAGAATATATTTGCTTTTAGTATATGTTGACATATATATGCATGTATACCAATACTTTTTAATTTTTAATAAAAGAGAATCCTAAGGGGATTCCGGTTCGGGCAGCCCACCCAACCCGAACTTTGGGCGGGCATGGACAATATATTTCAAATTATTAGGCATACTTGGGAAGAAATTTTATAAACCTGAGTTAAATTTGGAGAAGCTAATAATGAAATGTAATTATATAAAGCTATTTTTATAATGGGTCCGGATCACGGGACTCTCAATTTCGACGCATAGGTTTGACACACTTTTTTATCCGTCCATTACACTTAATCTATCGAAGGTACCTTCTGCTGAGGTGGCGTTGTTTTAAGGCTTAAAGACTTGTACGGATACTGCCCAAGCCAAGCCGATAACGAACGTAGTTTGATAAAGGAAACAAATCCAAAACAGATCTGTATCTTTTTCTTTTTTACCCTGGATCTTCAAAATTGTTACTATTGTGTTTATTGTTCTGAATTCATACCTGCAAATGCGTAGATATGATTTTTCTTAACTTTATAAAGTCTAATTATTTATTGAGAAAAATTGTTTATTCAATATTGTAGCTTGCCCAAAGAATGATTGATTTAATATTTTTTACCGCATGTCTATGTCGAGGAGGGGTACATGTGGTGGTTATATGTTCATCGCATTTTTTTTTCTAGTTTGATAAAGTTAATCTGGTCTCCGTTTGGGGAAGTAGCGATATAATGGCCATTTGATTTAATTCTTATCATTGTCGAAGAGTCTATAGTTGTGGCATTGTTGCACTCATCATTTTGTTCTTTCCATCATCAACGAAATCAGAACGGTACAAGGATGCTATTATTAAAGCAAAACAACATACAACACATTTCTAGCTGCTGGATGCTTTCTTGATTGTGTTAAGTCAACGTTTCGAACGTCGCACTCTTGCTTCTCCATTTGAGTATGCAGTGGCACCGAGAGTGGTTAACCCAAGTCCATACTTGAGCCGTACATATAT
>JAJJWW010015324.1:0-48161 GCA_023531295.1 Papaver armeniacum
TGGCCAAGGATCTTGGTCCCACACGTTTTCCCAATTTTATAATATTTTCATGATTTTAGGAAATATGATAAAACCAAGGAATTTGTTAAAACCAAGGAGTTTTTTTGAAATCAAGAGTTTTGTTGAAATCAAGGAGTTTCCATGAGATGATGAAAACATGAAAAATAATAATAAAAAAATAAGGGATGTGGGACCGATTGAGCATGGTTACCGGCTAGGCCCTAGTCCCGTGAGTTTTCCCCTAATTTTATGTATTATTTCATGATTTAAAGAGATTTTCATAATTTGAAGGAAATATCATGAAATCAAGGAATTTCATGGGATTATGGAAACATTAAAAATATAATAATAATAAAATGGGACGTGTGGGGCCGGCTAGGCTTGGCCGTGGCTAGGCCACGTCACATGGGATCCCTAATTTTATATTATTTTTCATGGGATCAAGGAAATATCATGAGATTAAGGAGTTTTCATGAAATTAGGGAAATAATAATAAAATAATGAGGAACCATGAGGTGTGGGGCCGGGATGGGATCAAAGGCATGGTAGGTTGGCCAATAATCACGGCCCCACAATATTTTCCTTAATTTTATATTATTTTGGTGTGAGGGAAACACCATGAAACTGAGGAGTTTCCTCAAAACGAAAGATATTTGTTCAAGTGAAAGGTTTTTCATGAACTCAAGGAAAATAATAAAAAATATGATAAGAATATGAAACTGGCGTGGGATTGACCACGACACGTCCGACCGGTCAATGGGCCCATGCTCCCAGCGCCTTCATCAATTTTTTAATTATTTATTATTTTCCTTCCTATTTTGTATAGGTTTATCGTTTCGTCGTATTTTGAAATACTTGTTCGTATGGTGATTGTTAGTGCATCATCGTCGAGTACACTTGCACCATTTGAGTCGAGGCTTGCTCGGAGGTTTCTCAGTTGCCCGTGTTGTTGAATATTTATTACTAACCCATGGAATTCTGCTGGGAAGAACCATGGATTGAAGTAACGAAATATTACAAAGATTGAATACTTTCAAAAAATATTTGAATATTTTCAGAAATTCAGTGGATGAATCCAAGAATTTAAGAATAATTAATTTATCGCTCTATACTAGCAGAGTAAGGTGTCTAGGAGCAGTCAATCTTGTGATTCTATATAGAAATAATTACTGAAGTGTCCAATATTCATGAGATATGTCGTTGTCCAGCCGAGAGACTACATATCCGCATGTACTACGAGAGACGGTATTCTCGGTCGAGGAGATTTGATGAGAGACCCATGTCCTAATACTCACGTCTGATTGCTGGATCAGAAGTTCGTATAATTATGGGTTTACGATTTTAGCCTTTGTCGAAAATCCACCATCAACACGGATATTGTACTTCTCGGATGACTCCTGATGCCTCCATATTTTTTAGTTCTTTTTGAATCGCCTCGTGATACTCCGGTGCCACCTTTCGCATCTTTTGCCTCATAGGCTTGTGCTTTGGATCAATTTTCAAGTGGTGGCAACAGACTTCTGGATCTATCCCAGGCATATCATCCATGCGCCATGCAAAGACATCAGAGTATTCTTTTAATACTCGTACTAATTTTTCTTCTTCCTCTTTGTCGAGGAGAGTTCCAATCTTAACCATACCCGGGTTTTCGAGTGTTATGATATTTACTTCCTTTGCAGGTTCCGAGGCCGAGAAGTTTGACCTAATCTCTCCAACATCGGAGAGGTTCTGTAATTGTTATAAGGGCTCCATGGGTGAGTCCGATGTTGACACCTTATCCGAGGCTTGGGTATTATCCGAGCGTCTCGCTTCGTTTGTGACTGCTATGTAAGTATCGATTTTAGCCTGGCTCTTAGCATTCTTTGCCCTTTTCTTCTTTGCTTTTGGGGAGTTAACTCTTGTGGATGGGTAAAAACGGTTTGCTGGTTTTTAAGGAAAGTGAAGAGTCGAACGTGCGGACGAGGCTCCTCGACCGAGAAAACTGCCGAACCTCTCACACAGATGCACTACAAATGGAGTGCTTAGATTCGAGAGATCAATCTGTAGGACTCCAGCCTAAACCAAGTCAATGGCCGTTCGAGTAATTCGGTCTCAAAGAGGGAGATTGGTTGATCTGTAAGAAAGGAAGGCTGAGAATGTGTGGGATCAATGATGATCAAGGATTGTGGATGTGTTGAAGGTTTCTGCAAATTGACGAACTGTTGAGTTCGAATAAGTTCTGGGTGATTGATGGAATTTCTGAGAGTGATTGCTCGAAATTTTTGTTGTTAGACGAATGTTGTCTATTTCAATCACGGATCCAAAGATTTATTTATATTGTTAGAGTAGTAAACACATTGATCCCTGTAAGTGTGACGGTTTCATGAGTGGAAGAGTGGGAAAGTGAGAGATCGTGGTAAAACCATTTCCGTGTCGTGTGGAGACTTGGTTGATCGTTTACCCACTACTTTGCTAACTCCTTCAACCGTTGCATGACTTACTCACATTTCTCATCGTGGATGAATCCACGTGCCGTAGGCCGCCAGATCAAAACCCTAAGTGGTATCCCCCATGTGACGTGATTGATGTCTCATGAATCGTGGAGTCTGCAAGGTAGACGTGTATTTAGTTAGTAGGTTGTTGACAGATTAGACAATGAGTCTAGGTTTTGTTGAATCGAGCATAAGTGATCGAATGCTCAATGGAACATGTTAGATAGCTCGAACCTTGTAAATTCAAGCAGCTGAGCAAGTATTGCTCGACGAATTACTGGATATTGATAGTTGGATCAATATTCGAGCAATTGAGCAAGTGTTGCTCAATTCGACGAATTACTGAACATTGATAGTTGTGCAATTGAGCAAGTATTGCTCAATTCGACAAATTACTGAATATTGATAGTTGGATCAATATTCGAGCAATTGAGCAAGTATTGATCAATTCGAAGAATTACTGAATATTGATAGTTGGAACAATATTCGAGCAATTGAGCAAGTATTGCCTAAGTTGGATCAATACGAGAATTACCGATAAATTATCAATATTGATAGTTGGATCAATATTAGAGCAATTGAGCAAGTATTGCTCAACCCGATAAATACCGATAAATAGTTGGATCAATATTGGTAGTTGGATCAATATTCTTATAAATTCTTTGACAAGTATTGGATAATTCGACAAATTACCGATAAATTATTGAATATTGATAAGTTGGATCAATATTGTTAAATCGAGCAAGTATTGCTCAATTAGGCAATTATTTATTAGGGCGTGACCCAATAAAATGTTAATTAAAATATTGGTAGACTACCAAATATATTATATAATTAATCGCGTGTTATTCTTTGGATCAACATAAATTTATTTAGTGTTTGAACTTGCTCGGAATGATGATTTGTTGAGCGTTTGTTCGAAACCTAATTTTTGATCAATTGCTCATTAATTAACGATCTCTGAAAATAGGTCATGAGCGAAGGAGGGACTAACCACATGGGATTATGGACGTCCATGTGACGCCCAATTGCTCAAGTGAGCGTACACCAGGGTCTTGAGTTGATCGGTTGGTGAAGGAATGACGATTAAATGCGGGTTTCATCATTTATTGAAATAGTGCTCGATTGAGCATTAGGTGATAAAACCTAATTATAGAAAAGTGAGGGACCCACCAAGAGAGTGTGGAAACTGCCCTTTTGTGGTCGTGGGACCGGTGATGGTCATTCGAGCAAATTCCTTGTTTGGAAAGAGTCTGGACCCAATATGAGTAATCGCGCAAATTAGGTCAAAATTATGAAAACATGTGGGACCGGCTCATTGCAAGCCTTAGAGTCGCCCTTGGTCGGTCAAGGGAGCATGCACGTGTCTCCATAATGCCCGTGTCTTAGTCTTGAGAGTTTCGGTATTTTTTGATGTGCGTTTGAGTAATATCTTGGATTTTCAGAAGAATTCGGTCTTTGACTGAAATCCTCGATTTTGCTCGAATGAGCAAGTATGCCCATTTGATCAATATTTCGTGAATATTAAAATGATAATATTTTAATATATTTTTCGCGAGTAGCCTAGTCGGTCATGTGACCATGTTGACTTTTGGCTTTTTCATGGTTTGAGCAATATTTGAGAAAATACGGAAAAACCATGATTTTTGCTGAAACATGGAAGTTTCACGAGATGAGAGAAATAATAATTTATGAAAGATTAGGGATTGCAAGGTGTGGGACCGGCCACGGCTAGTTTGCCCGGTTCCGCGACTCCTTTCCTATTTTATATAATTATTTCTCATGAAACCACGAAAATATGGGGAAACCATGAGTTTTGCTCAAACAAGGAAAGTTGCTAGAATGGAGGAGTCTTCATGAGTTCATGAAAATAACAAAAATAAGGAAAAATAATAGAGGAAGCATGGGACCCTAAATTTGCAGGTCATGTGCAATTACCAAGTCATAGTTCAGACTGGACAGTTTAGTACATGAAGACTTTTCAGTAAATTTTGGAGACATGTGAAGATGTCAAAACATTCCCTACTTGCATAAAGTTTTAGTGATGGAAAAAGGTGTTTTGTTTGCCTGTTTTTTCGAGAAAAATACCTCCTTCTACACGTCATACCTTTACTGGGAAAAACCCAAGTTATGACGATTGAACATATTTTCCCATTTTATGAAATATTTCTCATCATCTTTAAACTTTTGATTTTGAACAAACTTTGAGTTTGATGAATGATTATGTACTCATTAATATTTCCCCTTGACTTAGAGTTAGATTTCTAAGAAGAAGATTATGGATTATCTTGAGTTTCTTAAAAGATGAAGAACATCATGAATAACTTGTCTTTTCAACTTTCATAAGATGAGATTTTCTCTTATGAAGTTTACTGACCTAAATCTCTTCCCAGCTCTTTCATGGAGGAGATCGTTTGAGTGTTGTTTTGAAGTGCTTAAGGATTCATTTTCACTCCGATCTTCAACTCTCCTGAGCATCTTGAGGAAGATACACGGAATCTTAAAAGAACGAAAATCTTAAAGAAAATCAACGAAAAAGATGTAGATCTGATAATTCTGAGGGTCTTCAGGAATTCACTGATCGTGTGGATCGTGTTGCGTCCGGGATCTACTCATGAATTTTGACAAAATTCTACACAGTGGTATGAAATCCACTTCTCTTAGAGATATTATGAAAATAATATAGAGCTGTTACTAGGGAGGTAGATTAGATCTTCATACCTCCCTGTTTCTAGCGCCAAAATATAGTTGCATATTTTTTGATGACTACAACCAAGTAAATCTAAAGGCTATAAAACTACTAACGTTCAAGATTCAAAGATAAACAAGATGTAAAGAACATGAAAGTAAAGATTGACACAAGCATATAACGTGGTTCGGCCATGAAGACCTACGTCCATGAGAAAGAAGATGTTTTCTTTATTGATTAAGGTCTTACCCTTGAAAGAGTTACAAATATCACTTAGATTTCTCACTCTCTCTTTATATAGATCTCTCTCAGGAATTCTCTGTAGAAGACCATATAAGATTACATGTCCATTTCCTTCTACATGGACTGTTATTTATAGGCAAACTAGACTCGTGAAGGCCTGGTCTCGCCGAGCTGGTGGAGCTATCATACATCTTCTCATTACTTCGGACAAGTTCTATACTATCCCTCGTGATGGCTTGGTTATCCTTTTGAGTCATCTCGCTCTGTACGTCATCTTGTTGCTCTTCCTTGGGAACCTCGTGCTGCATCATCATTGGGTTATAGTATAGATCGCCCGAGTCTTCTGATACAATGTAGATTCGCCCACGCCTCTTCTGATCCTTCATTAAATGCAATCCTTCTTTTTAGACTTACCGTCTCAGTTGATTAGACCACTCCTTACACGCGTCATTCATGTAACGTTGTAGCAGGCGTCTCAATTCAGACGAAATTACCTTTTCAAAATATGATTCAATGCTCTTATCTCATCACCTTATCATGAGACCATCCCTTGAGATGTTGACATGTGGCCATCGGGTAATTTACCCTCACATTAGACTTCAATAACCTACTGACCTCAGAGTTTGATTTTGCATACACCCTCAAAGCCATTTTGGCTAATAAATCTAAATTATTAGTTTCTAGGTCTCTCACACCCAACCCACCAAATTCCACAGGACTATACACCTTCTTCCAACAAACCTTATGCATACTCTTCTTATCTTTATCTCCTCCCCAAAGAAAGTTACTCTTAAACCTGGTATCAGCCTTTAGAGATCAATCTCTTGGCATGTGGGGTAGTTTAAGCATGCTACATAATATGATTCAAACATATTGACCGGATCTATTTGGCGTGGGCCAAAGGACAAACCTAATAAGAATGGTTATTTGGCGTGGGCCAAAAGGCATGGCGGCAAATATGGCTGCGATACGTGTTGGCATGTGCAGTAGCGCGTACGGCCATCTTTGACCCTGGTGCAAGTCTTGCAAGGCTAAGCTATATTTGGCGTGGGCCAAAGCGTAGCCCGGCTTGGAAATATGGCTGCGTCGTGTTGGCATGTGCCAATGGCACGTACGGCCATGTTGACCTAGTTACCGTCTTACCAAGCCTGGGCGCTATATTTGGCGTGGGCCAAAGGCATAGCGGCTTGGAAATATGGCACACGATACGTGTTGGCATGTGCCCGATGGCACGTACGGCCATGTTGACTTTAGTTGCAAGTCTTGAAGCCTAGAAGAGCGCTATATTTGGCGTGGGCCAAAGGCATAGCGGCTTGGAATATGGCTGCGTCTATTATTGGCATGTGCCAATGGCGCATCGGCCATGTTGACCTGGTGCAAGTCTTGCAAGCCTAGGAAGCATATGGCATGTGCTTGGAAATATGGCCATGTTGACCTGCGGCCATGTTGCAAGTCTTGCAAGCCTAGGGCGCTATGTTGGCGTGGGCCAAAGGCATAGCGGCTTGGAAATATGGCTGCGATACATGTTGGCATGTGCCAATGGCGTACGGCCATGTTGACCTAGTTGCAAGTCTTGCAAGCCTGGGGGCGCCTATGTTGGCGTGGGCCAAAGGCATAGCGGCTTGGAAATATGGCTGCGATACGATGTTGGCATGTGCCAATGGCACGTACGGCCATGTTGACCTAGTTGCAAGTCTTGCAAGCCTAGGCGAAGCTATATTTGCGTGGGCCAAAGGCATAGCGGCTTGGAAATATGGCTTTGCGATACGTGTTGGCATGTGCGATGGCACGTACGTATGTTGACCCCTGTTGCAAGTCTTACCAAGCCTAAGGCGCTATATTGGCGTGGGCCAAAGGCATAAGCGACTTGGAAATATGGCTGCGATATGTTGGCATGTTGGCATGTACGGCCATGTTGACCTAGTTGCAAGTCTTACAAGCTTTGGGCGCTATATTTGGCATGGGCCAAGGCATAGCGGCCCAGAAATATGGCATGGTGCGCGAGGGTGCGGCTTGGTTTGGCATGTTGCCATGGTCGCGGCACGTGCGGCCATGGTTTGACCTAGTTACCAAGTCTTGCAAGCCTATCGCGGCATTTATATTTGGCATTGGGCCAGGCATAGCGGCTTGGAAATATGGTTTGGCATTGTTGGCATGTGCAGTATCGCGACGGTTTTACGGCCATGTTGACCCTGGTGCAAGTCTTGCAAGCCTAGGGCATTATTTGCCGTAAGGCCCAAAGGCATAGCGGCTTGGTTTGGCGATACGCGTGTTGGCATGCCCGATGGCACGTCTGGCCATTCTTGCCATGCAAGTCTTGATAGCCTGAAGCGCTATATTTGGCGTGGGCCTTGATATCAAGCGGCTTGGTTTGGCCTTGTTGCCATGGTGCGCGAGGAGTGCGGCTTGGTTTGGCATTGTTGCCATGGTGCGCGGGGGTGCGGCTTTAGTTTGGCATTGTTGCCATGGTGCGGCCCGATATCTGCGGCTTAGGTTTGGCATTGTTTCCATGGTGCGCTGAGTGCGACTTGGTTTGGCATTATTTGCCATGGTCGCGGTTTTGCGGCTGCCATGGGTGTGATATGCGCTTGGTTTTAGCATTGTTGCCATGGTCACCCGTATGCGGCTTGGTTTGGCATTGTTGTCATGGTGCGATATCTGCGGCTTGGTTTAGCATTGTTGCCATGGTCTGTGATATCTTTGACTTAGTTTTGGCATTATTTGCCATGGTGCGCGAAGTCGCGGCTTGGTTTTTTGGAATTAGGGTTACGTATTTGAAAACCCTAATCGGTATTTTTGAAAAATACCTATTAATTGTTTACACGAGTTAAATGCTCTTAGTTAATGTGTTGCGGGTAACAGCTTTAGGTCATGGGGTTTCACGATTTTACCCCTTGTCTAAAAACCACCATCAACATTAAGTCCCTGCAGCTCGGAACGGGGCTTTGTTGCGAGGTAAGCATAAGATGGTGACAAACTATTAACGCGACAAACCGTAAAGAGAGAATTGAGGGGCAGCTCGACCTTTTATAAATAGGATTTGGAATCCTTGCCTGCAGGGATTTTGCACAAATCGGGAGGTGGCACAATTGGTGGGGCCGGTGCGGCTTGGGCGGCCGTTGGGAAGTTGGCGTGAGTTGGGGAAGGTGAGTGTGCTAGCGAGTGAGACCGGCGCAATGTGGAAGCGTGCGTGCTTGCGGCGTGACTTGGGAAATTACGTGTCTTGGGCAGTGGGGCCCGCGCAAGGTGTAAAAGCCGTGCGTGCTGTAGGCGTGACTTGTGCGGCCATTGGGAGGTCGGCGCAATTGGTGGGGCAGTGAAACTTGGAAACCGTGCTGAGGCGTGACTTAGGCGGCATTAGAGTCGCACCCTTTGTGGGCCGTTTCTTACACGCGTGATTTTGGTGAAAGGAAATCCTTCCCTATTTCAAAATCTTTCACGCCTATATATGTATATATATATAAAGCCCCCTTTCTCCCATCCTGTAGCTTTATTCTTTCCTCTTTTCATACTAGCGGCAAAGAGAAACCGACTTCAGTATGTCTTAGTACTTTCTCTCTCTCTCTTTTTTTTTTCTTTTCACGTAGGTGTAAACCTTAAGAGTAAGCGCTTCCACAATCTTGCATATGATTCCTTGGCGTGCCCTCTTGTAGAAAATATTGTATGTATGCATACGAGGGAATGTTGCATATATTGTTTGAACCCATAGAATATTGCATATATAGAATTTTCGGTCTTGAAAGAAATATTTGAACCTGAAGAAAATCTGCGTGTGTATTTTGAACCGTAGAGGATAAGTATATAATTCGAACCCAGAGAAGAACGATCTTGGCGTATTTGAGCCCGTCTGAAACTTGCATGTGTATTTCGAACCCGTAGAGAACTCGTATGGATCTCGAAGAAGAATGCGCGTATACGCTTAAATATGACTTGAACCCTTGAGGGAAAATATTGTATATATGATTTTTGCTTCTTGAAAGAAGTACCTTGTGATTTTGAACCAATAGAAAAAAAATGCTCCATATATATTTTTGAACCGAAGAAGGATCTTTGTATAGACACACTTAGTCTCGAACCAGTATAGAATGCGCGTATATAGTCTTGAACCCGAATAAAAACGTATATATCTTGAACTGCATTGTATATAGTCTTGAACTCGAATAAAAAATTCGTCCTCTTACCCCTTTCTCTTTTTTTTTTTTTTTTTTTTTTTTTTTTTTTTGGAGTACGATTATGTGTCGGGAGATAACCGCCTTTTCTCCGTTTGTTTTGTCGAGATATCTTATTACCAAATTGTTATGAAGGAATTCGATAAGATGTTACAGACAAATTTCACTTCGTCGAAGGATGCTCATAATTCCAAGCCGAACATAGATGATGAATTCTTCACTGAGGCCCTCGCCCCTGCTTTCGGAAGAATCACCCGAGAGTTTCGTGCCAATTTTGCTAACGGTGGTAAAGAGGATGACAGCGGAAGACACGTTGATTCGCCCGAGAGGGCACCATTCGGTTACGTCTTCGCAAGGGGTATATTCCTCTTCCAATATTGACTTGGGATGTGTCAAAGTCCATTGCGTTCTTTTGACGGATGGGTTGAGTTCATGGTGAGCAAGGAGCATATAAATACCAACTTGACTCGAGCGCATGTCATTGATCTTGTCAAGACTTGATAAATCTCCAGTATTAGGAAGGACATCCCAGGCTTGGTTGCTTTCATCTCCAGGATGGTGTTCGGACACCCACACAATCATATGTAGATGGGGTGAGATAACTTTCTCCTTAGTGTGGCTCTCTTCTTTGAATCTTCTAGTGGTAGGAATCTTAGAATCCAATTATCTGAGAAAGTGAGGTGAAGATGCGCGGGATGACCACAGCCGCTAAGTTGGGGGATTTTGCTCGGAAAGACTCCATTGCGAAGTCGAAGGATTAGGAGAGAGGATGAAGAAAAGTTCCCTACGGTTGGTGGATATCTCAATGGTTTAGGACCGAGTTGGAGCACGAGAACGAAACGTGTGATCTTCATGTCGCAGCATTTTTGGCTCTGGTTGTCGAGAGACATTTTTGATGATGGTTCTGGCAAGAAAGGAATAAGACCGGAGTTGTTAGAGATTCTTGTGAAGTTGGCAAAGGGTGAAGTTCTTCCCATTGGCAAGTTGTTCCTTGGTTCCACTGTATGTGCATACGGATCACCTAGTTGCGAACATGCAAGTTTGAATAGTTTCATGAAAGTGGATTCATATGTGCATGTTGCTTTTCTTGCAAGTCTTGCTATGGGAGCACTTCGAAGTATGCTCAGAAACCCTTTGTCTTCGCTTCCGTGAGTTGGGGCTCTCGAATTCTTCGATGGGTGAGCAGGCGTCAAGAGTTGGCGTGAGCTTGGTTAGTTTTCTTGATAAGTTGCATGAAATCAATTTTTCGTCCATAGGCCGGTCCATAAGTCGGTGACTCAAATGGACACCTTTGCTTACGCTCTGCTCACGTCTTTGTCTTCGATGACGATTTGAGTGTTGGTGAAAACCTGTTCATTCGGAGGTGCTCGCCCGGTTATATCCGTCTTTCTTCGTGGGGTCTTTCGAGATAGTTTGCTTATAATATTGGCCGTCTTTCTCGTCACATGGGTTTAGATCAAGGGGTGCCTCTTGTTTCCGTGGGTGATCCACCAAGGATTCATTGCGTGTCGCCCTTGGCCTTGATGCCCTTGGCCAGGGTATCCGTCTTCCCTTCTTTCAAATGGGAAGAGTAACCCGGCGACCTTCGGCTATAATGAGTTTTGGTGCGACGAGTTTATTATGATCCGAGATTTTGTGAATAACGTGGTGGAAAGCGTTCGTTTGCAAACCTTCAGCCGATTTTGAAGAAGTATCCAATGTTGAGAGATCCCAAGTGCGAAAGTTGCCTAGCAATTCGGAAAGTCCCGGAGGCCAAGAAACGGTGAACGAAGGAATCGTCTTTGGCGGGTTCGGGCGGTTTCACAAGATCCTCCCCGGCTCTTGTGTCTTTCGGTTCTTCCCGATAACCGGTATGTGTCTCCTCTTCATTGGTTTGTCTCAAAACACGCGAATTTCGGTTGAGAACATGTGTCTTGTTTCCTTGAGGGATTCGGTAGTGTTAATGCTTTCGCTGCCCTTGCACGTTGCCGAGATGGCGGTTTCTTCAAGGAATTCGGCGACCTTTGAGCCTACTCATAGCGGTGATGAGTCGGAGAAGAAGAAAGTTCAACAAGTGAGAGTGATTCCTCGTGGCTTGGTTCTTCTTCGGGAAGTGGTTCGGTGAGTTTCGCGTTTCTTTTCTTTCTTCTTGTTTCTTCTTTTGAAAAAATGTCTAACTCAAGTTTGCCGGGAGGAATCCGGTTCGGAGGACGATTAAGGGTGGAGTCACACGAAAACTTGCCTTTGGTGACCCTGCCGATGGGTGACTTGGAGATGGGAGTTAGACAATTAAGGGCACAGGCGTGGTTCAAACGGTGGATAATTCTCGGATGGTTGTTACCGTAGACATGGAAGAAGACCCTTTGCCGTCGTGAGGCCACTTGCAGGCGTCATTTTTGATCCCCGTACTTGGTTTCCTTATCCAGGTCATGCTTTGGTTGGCGGCTTTAGCGTGCGGCTAAGCATGAGCGTTGTACACGGAGAATGCAGGAGAAGCACGGACATATGGCTACAACCAAGAAAGTCACTAGTCGATTTTGCGGCTGGTTAACGTGTGGAAGAGCTTTATCTTCCATCGAGGATATGCGTGAGGTATTTGGTCACACCGTTTACGAAGACGTTATTGCCGACTGGGAGCACCATCGCGACGTGTGCGTAGAAAAGGTTCAACACCGTGGTTTGTCGAAGGCCTTGCTTGAGATCAAAAGTTGAAAGATGCAACAATCGAAAGCCTTCCGAGGAGATCGCCCGACGGGGAGATGGAACTCGAAAAGCTTTCAAGATGTTATTTATGAAGAGAGCGGCTCTTGAAGGCGCAAAGTTGACTTTTTCGAAGAAGAGTACTTGTTGGGACGATTTTCCTTCGCGTTTCACATTAAACTTTCATTTAGGTTCTTTTTTTTTGAAAGACATATTGGATATCTTGAGTTTCAAAACTTGACCTTTGATAGGCAGTGGTAGCTTTTTAGGGTATTGGATTATTTAGGATGAATGGTTTTGGTAATATGACTACGATTATGTTTTGGGAAAAGAATATTGCTTTTATGAAAGTGTGTGCTAGCAATAGGCACAAGACTCGGTAGTATGACGGTTTTACTAAGAACACAAAAATGGATTGTATATCTTGCCCAGTATGAATTTACTCACTTCATAGGTTTGTGAACACGCCCCTCTCCATGTAAAGCGGTTTTTGATGGCGGTTTCTTTGGTAGCATCACTTGACAAGTCCCCCAATCGGCCAGCGGCATCTTGGCGATTGAGTAATATCATCTTGACAAGTCCCGATTTTCTTGTGTAGTTTTTACAACTAATGGCAAGAACCGTCACGGTAGTTGAGTCGGATTAGTCGCCTTCTCTACCATCTTGACATGCGGGTCGAAGGCGAGATCGACAATCGATATTGTAGCCGATAGATCAATCCTCATTGTGGTCGCCAATTGTTTATGGGTAAAAATCGTTTAGATTTCGGTAATTTCGGTGGGTGAGTGAGAAGCTGGTTCAAACCCTAAACAAATGTCTTGCACGTGAGCACTTTATAGATTCGAGAGATCAATCATGGCCACAAGTTCGGCCTAAACCAAGAAATGGTCGTTTCAGGACTTGCTTCGGTCACAAAGTGGAGGAGAAGGGTTGATTTGGGGAGGAAGCAAAGAAAGGTGTTGAGGAGAGTAGTATCTCGACTTGTATCAGTGAAAGCTTAGGAAGCTTGCAGAGATGAAAGCTTTTTGGGAGAGCTTGCAAAGTTGCCTTCTGAGAGTGTAGTATTTTCTCTGGCCAAAGACTTGTTGTCTGGTGGAAATAGGTAAGACCTATTTATACAAGTCGAGATTTGAAGCATTGCCTGACCTCATGAAGGAAGAGTAAAAGGGTGAAATAATGGGAGGAGGTGGTAACCGCATGGTTTAATGGGTGAAAACGTTTTCACCATTATTTCCTCTTTTATTTGACAGCTTTATTCCTTTCACGCTTTTCTTAATGTGTGAGCGTAGTGTCCCTGTTGCACATCTTTGTGACACTTAAAACCAAAACCCTAGAAAGCATCCCCGGTTGTGTTGATGTCTCGAGTGTTGGTTGCATCTTGCGTGCAAGTGGTGCTGCTAGGGACGCATGTGGCATGTGCCAATGGCATGTGCGTGGAGGTTGCCTTCGTTGCGTGTTTGCACCTGGCGTAAGTGGTAATGCGGTTTGCAAGTTGCTGTAGTGGCGTGTTTGGCATGTGCCAACGGCATGTGCGGAAAGCCATGGTGGTAGGTTGCACGGCTTGCAAGTTAGGCTACCCGTGTGTGTTTGGCATGTGCCAATGGCATGTACGGCCATGTTGACCTAGTTGCAAGTCTTGCAAGCCTAGGGCGCTATATTTGGCGTGGGCCAAAGGCATAGCGGCTTGGAAATACGATACGTGTTGGCATGTCCCGATAGCACGTGCGGCCATGTTGACCTAGTTGCAAGTCTTGCAAGCCTAGGGGCGCTATATTTGGCGTGGGCCAAAGGCATAAGCGGCTTGGAAATATGGCTTGCGATACGTGTTGGCATGTGCCAATGGCACGTGCGGCCATGTTGACCTAGTTGCAAGTCTTGCAAACCTGAGGCGCTATATTTGGCGTGGGCCAAAGGCATAGCGGCTTGGAAATATGGCCTGCGGCACGTGTTGGCATGTGCCAATGGCACGTGCGGCCATGTTGACCTAGTTGCAAGTCTTGCAAGCCTAGGGCGCTATATTTGGCGTGGGCCAAAGGCATAGCGGCTTGGAAATATGGCTTGCGATACGTGTTGGCATGTGCCAATGGCACGTACGGCCATGTTGACCTAGTTGCAAGTCTTGCAAGCCTAGGGCGCTATATTTGGCGTGAGCCAAAGGCATAGCGGCTTGGAAATATGGCATGTGCCGATACATGTTGTGTGTTGGCATGTGCCAATGGCACGTTGGTGGCACGTACGCCATGTTGACCTAGTTGCAAGTCTTGCAAGCCTAGGGCGCTATATTTGGCGTGGGCCAAAGGCATAGCGGCTTGAAATATGGCATGCGGCACGTGTTGGCATGTGCCAATTTGGCGTGTACGAAAGCCATGTTGACCTAGTTGCAAGTCTTGCAAGCCTAGGGCGCTATATTTAGCGTGGGCCAAAGGCATAGCGGCTTGGAAATATGGTGCGGCACGTGTTGGCATGTGCCAATGGCACGTGCGGCCATGTTGACCTAGTTGCAAGTCTTGCAAGCCTAGGGCGCTATATTTGGCGTGGGCCAAAGGCATAGCGCTTGGAAATATGGCTGCGGCACGTGTTGGCATGTGCCAATGGCACGTACGGCCATGTTGACCTAGTTGCAAGTCTTGCAAGCCTAGGCGCCATATTTGGCGTGGGCCAAAGGCATAGCGGCTTGGAAAATGGCTGCGATACGTGTTGGCATGTGCCAATGGCACGTGCGGCCATGTTGACCTAGTTGCAAGTCTTGCAAAGGGCGCTATATTTAGCGCGGGCCAAAGGCTGCGGTTTGGAAATACGATACGTGTTGGCATGTGCCAATGGCACGTACGGCCATGTTGACCTAGTTACAAGTCTTGCAAAGGGGCCTAAGTGGGCAAAGTCTATGGGCCAAAGAAGCGGCGATATTGCGATACGTGTTGGCATGTGCCAATGGCAAGGCCATGATGACCTAGTTGCAAGTCTTGGAAATATGGCTTGGAAATATAGCCTTGTTGCCATGGTGCACACGTTTGCATTGGCATGTGCGGCAAGGTCACGGCTTTTGTTTTGGCATTGCCATGGTGCGCAGATGCGGCTTGGTTTGGCATTATTGCCGGCCATGTTGACCTAGTTGCAAGTCTTGCCATGGTGCAATGCGGCCATTATTTGCCATGGGCGCTGATATGCGGCTTGGTTTTGCATTTGCGTGGGCAAAGGCTTGGTTTTGAATTAGGGCGTATTTGAAAACCTAATCCGGTATTTTGAAATATGGCATTAATTGCGAGTTAAACGTGTTGGCATGTAACACTCAATGGGCACGATTTTGCGGCCATCAACACCCGCAACATTCAAAGTTTTAGATTTCCAACCGATCATCCTATTAGCCATTTTTCAGTAAGATCATTAAAAGTATTTACCCCGATTCTACCCCATTGAAGAGGAATGTCGAGATACTTACCTGGATCTTTCGCAACTTATACCTTTAGAGCATTTGAAATTCCTTTAGAGAAGCTTCTTCCCAGATTTGCAGAAGTAAAGAGAGTATATTTTGTGTCGTTTATCTTCTGCCCTGACCACCTGCAAAAAATCTCGAGAATTGTCCTCAGGTGACAAGCATTCTTATACGAGGCTTTAAGAAAAATAATTCAGTCATCAACATATAATGAATGAGAAACATAGGGGAACCCCTAGCTATGGAGATTCCATACAAGTCCTTCTCCTCCAAGCCTTTGCTGATAAGTCTAGATAAAGCCTCTAAACAAATAATGAATGGAAATGGGGATAGCGGATCCCCTTGCCTAAGTCCATTGTGTGGCTGAAAGCTTTTACTTGTCGAGCCATTTATCAGAACCTGAAAATTCACAGTTTCAACACATAAATTAATCCATTGAATGAAGGTATCTTGAAAACCAAGGCAATTCAAAACTTTATAAATGAAACACCATCTAACTCTATCATATGCCTTATTGAAGTCTAACTTCAAAGCCATCCATCCATTTTCACCTTTCTTGTGTTTAAAAGAGTGAATTATCTCATTACATATAACGACATAATCAAAAATAGACATACCTGACACAAAAGCATGCTGATTTTTGTGATAATTTTCATTGTAAAATTGTATAGACTAATAGGCCTATACTCCTTTATGGTGCAAGGACTACGATTCTTAGGTATAAGAGCAATGAACATCCTATTCAGCCTAGAATCCAAATGTCCTTTCTGAAGAAAAAAAATCCATAACTAACTGCACAACACTATTGCCCACTTGGTCCTAATATTTTGCAAAGAAGTATCCCTACAATCCATCAGGGCCAGGGGCCTTATGAGAGCCAAGATATTTCATAAATGTTTTGCTTTCACTTATACTAACAGATCTAGTTAACTTTTCATTTTCAGAATTAGAGATAACATAAGGAAAAAGAGTTGCAATAGCATCATCATCACAATTGTTACTATTATCAGAAAAAAGGTTACATAAATGATATACAATATGCTTTTCAATATCATGTAACCTATCTAACCATCTACCATAATGATCCTTTAGTATAACAATCATATTCCTACTTCTTCTAACCATAGTAGAAGAATGAAAGAATTTTGTATTTAAATCACCATCAAGAAGCCAACTAACTCTAGACTTTTGCTTCCAAAAGGTCTCTTCCATCCTGAGAAAATTCAAGTAATCACATAAACAGTTAGTGATATGAATCTTATTAAATTCAGAAGGGACTCTATCAAACTCACTCCGAGCCTTATTAAGCTCATACAACGCATTTTCAATGTTTTTAGCTAGATTTCCAAAAACTTCTTTATTCCACTTCCTAGCTTTAGATTGAAAACTGTCTACACAACTAAAAAAAGTTTTCATGCGTGTTATTCAGCCCATTGGGATTCCAGGCCTGCTTAACTACATCCAAGAATCTAGTATCCTCAGCCCACATGGCCTCAAGTCTAAATGGTCTAGACCTAAATATTTTTTTTTGGGTATAAATCAATTAAAATAACCCTATGGTCTGAATCAAAGTAAGGTAAATGTATTACCTGAGCATTAGGAAACCTACTGCACCACTGAGTGTTTGACATAACCCTATCTAAACTTTCTTTTATGTTTGCTAGGCCCACCCTTTTATTATTCCAAGTCCATTTAGGCCCATGTGCACCAAGGTCAATTAGCCCACTTTTGTTCATGACATTCCTCAGTTCATCCAACTGACTAACAATAGGCTTTCTTCCTCTCACTTTCTCCTTCTCACTGCCAATTGTGTTCAGATATCCCATTACCATCCACTCTGCATTCTGAATCCCCTAAATACCTTCAACTTCATCCCAAACCCTCTTCCTGCAGACCTTGTTAGTGCTAGCATAAATGGTAAAAAGAATCCACGACTTCTAAAATTTTGCCGTAACTACTACATGGACAGACCATCTTGTTTTTGAAGTTGCTTGAATATCCACTTTAGTATCATTCCAAAGAATAACCCTATACCTCCAGAGAAACCAGCTGGGTCCACTATAATAGATTTGTTGAACCCAAGCTTTTTCACCAACTCATTCGCATGTTCGGTGATCATCATAGTTTCAAGCAGCGTCACAATGCTTGGATTGTGCTTCTTAACTATCTACTTCATCACTCTGTTAAAAAAAGGTCTAGCCAACCCCCTACAATTCCACATAATGATCTTCATATCAAGATCAGATAAAATAGATGAAGAACATTGACCCGCTGCAAGAATATTGGCAGACAACTTCGCCTCTCCTGCATCATTCCCTGAATCATTCCAATTAGTGGGTTGAACCTTGTCTTGAACACTCTTTGTACCTCCTGATCCAAATCCAATCTTGTAGTGAATTGCATCCTGAACTTCCAGAGTCCTCTTAGGCTTCTTATTACTGCCGGAGTCTCCACCATTGGTGGAATTACTGCCTCTAGTACTATTGCTCCTTACCACATCTTTGACACGCAATCTCGATCTTCCCTCATTTCGTTGAGGTACTCCACTGGATCTGAATGAGTCCAATTTGAAAGTGAAATCTCTATTGGCCTCAAAGTTCTTTGTATTTGTGCCAAAACTCCATTCACATTCACCATCTTTGGAGCATGCACCACCTGAGGAAGAATGGTTATTATCTGTCTCTGCAACTGATTTACCTCTTCCATCATCTGAATCATTTGATCCAAACTTGTAGTTTGATCCATTATTATCTCCACCAGGCTATTTTTCATGGCCACCAGCTCTTCGGACCATCAGATCCTCTACCATCCATTCCTCCACTGATAGCTTTGTTGAGGCTTGAGAAAACAAATTGAGGTGAAACCTTGAATTGTTCATTATGCTCTGAGTTTGTATGATTTCTATTAGTTCTAGTTGTCCTTTTATAATGTATATTCTTCTCACAATTTCCAATACCATTATTCCCATTTAATTGTACAGCCTGTCCATCATTATTCTCAGCATCATCAGAAGACGTTACAATCCTTTGATCAACATTCTCATTAAGATCATTAAGCAGACGTTACAATCAAATTAAAATTCACATTTTCTATATCTGAAAAGGAATTTAAGTCATTCCTCCTTAAAGTTTGTAACTGTCATTTGGCTTTACACTGCTACCACCACTAACCTTTTCATTTACCTTACCATGCAGAAATTGAGTGGGCACTTGACTCTTGGTACTAGGGCCTGGCACATCTATCGGGACTTGTAAACTTTCTAAATTATTGGAGTTTGTCGAACCATACTTACATGAAGTAGACTTTCCTCTGTTCCTGGTCACCATCTTCCATTGACCACTTGAATCACCTTCCCTTGCATTCTTCACTCCTCCAACATTCCCTGTTTTTTGGATGTTGTTTGCACTTCCTCCATGAGCTTTGATATTGGCTCTTTTGCTTTGCGCTATCATCCAAGGACCATAAGCATTCATATTACCAGTTCCAATCATATTCTGAGAATTATCAGTAGTATTTGAATTATTATCCTTCTGCAATAAGGGGTAACTATCTTTTTTATGAATAATTTTTCCACACTGAAAGCAAATAAGATTAATTCCCTCATATTCTATTTTTGCCTAATTTTTCCTATTTGAACAACAATTTTCAAAGCAACAAAAGTATCAATTTGAACGCAGATACGCGCAAATCTACCACATATTACTAATTCAGTGTTCTTATCAATTTTGATAGGCTTCCATAGTTTCTGAGATACTTCAAAGAGAATTTTCTCACCATAACATTCAAGGGGAAGTTCAGGTAGTCTTACCCACACAACATTCCTATTAGTGGAAGATGTTAGAGCACTGCTCGGTCGAACTCGCAAGCGTTGCTATCTCAAGATTATTTGTCAAGTTTAGTTGCCAAAACTATAAGTCTTGATTTCTACTCTACTTATAGCTAAGTCTCGGACTAGGATAGTAAGTGTAGTTGAGCTCTAGACTCCACGGCGTTCATCATGCAAAGACGAAGAACTACTCAAGGAACTGGTGGAACTTCATCGACAAAAAGGTATGTGGAGACTTGAACTTATCTATCACTCAAAAGTCTATCTACTCTATCTCCTATCTTGAGACAAAAGTCGTATTTCTATATAGACTTCGATTATACACATATGCTATTTCGAGCCGAGTTTATTTCGCTTGTCTATTTCTCGAAATATGTGTTGGTAAGTTTTCGCTTTGGCCAAGTTCATCTTTATTAGTGACGAAGGTCATGTTGATTATTTCAATAAATTGAAAATCGCTTTGATGAAAAATAGTTTGTGAATAACAACTATATAATATCCTCTAAGAATGTTTCAATGATTGAAATGAGAGTTTAGATTATATAACCATGTATGGATATAAACATTGTATGTGAATTCATACTTGTGTAAGTCCAAAATCCTTGAACCAAAGTATACGTACTTTACTGGTTTAGGATGACCGGAGCTAAGTCCGCGTACTGTACGCGTCTTCGTAGAAAGTTCACATCCCGTGAATTTCTCGCTTGGAGTTTGTGAAGCGAAAACAAGCTTCAATAGGGTACTTAAGGTACTTAAGTATGCGTACTTAAGTGGGTTATTTTCTAAAAACAGTTTATTCGTGAACTAAGACATTTATACAGTCAAACCTCGATAAATGAATGGCCTCGGGACCAAGAAAAAATATTCGTTTAGCGGGGTTATTTATTTATCGATAAATGAATATTTATTCATTTAGATAATATTTTCTTAATTAAGAAGTTAAATTGTATAAGAGAAGATGTACAAATGTAGCTAGAGGGAAAAAGCAATTTCAAACTGTTTCCGTCATTATAAGATTTGGCTCGAAGATATAGATGTTCCAGAACTAGAAAATGGTCAATTAGAAGCAGATATCCAAGGATTAATCGGTGTCATTTTTTATTTACGTTATAGAAATGTGATGGATGTCGAACATGTTTTAAACTATCCTAACGAGAATGATGTAGTTATGGAATCTCCAACAGATGGAGAAACTATTGAGTCAGTAATGAATGACGAGAATGATATTGAACTAGATGATAGTAGCGTCGTATCAAATGTTTCATCTCAACATGCCCTTCAAGCGATGGTCACTTTAAAAAATTACTTGATACGACACAAGCAAAATATTCCAATAATTAAGGATGCGATGCATTTTGGTTTGGGTAAAAAAAAAGACATTTAACCATAGATGAATTTTTTTGAGTTTATTTCTACATATATTTTTATGTAAATTTACTGATTATGTATTTTTTTAATATTTATATATATTTTTTATATGGAATTTAGTGATTATTCGTTTATATTTCTATAGGGCCTTTAAGGATTCAATTTTTTTATTCATTAATGTATTAAGCGAGTTATTCATTTATCACCTTGGCCCAAGTCGGGACCAGAGAAAATTATTCATTTGGCGAGGTTATTCATTTATCGAACATTCGTTTATCGAGGTTTGACTGTAAATTAAGGAATGCAATCTTTGCAAACCGTGGCTATAATGTTCATGAATCGATTCGAGTGAATCAAAACTGTTTTTGCTTCGATTGTGTCTTGTATACTTCTATGAGAGATCTAAGCTATTGAACAACTCTCTAACTAGTTCTTTGGGTCATTTGAACTAGTTATGGTGAAGATGAATAAGGTTCATATGGCTAACCATTGGTTAACTACTGTTGAACCAACTACTTGTAAACGTTTAGGTACGGTTACTCAAACCTAAATGAAGTTACAAGTCATGTGTGTATAACAAGCTAAGTTCGATCTAACGGTTGAAAGATATTAGCTTGAATCTAATCAGGTTTTCATCTAACGGTGAATATTGAATGTTTTGTTACCAAGGTAACTTAGATTGCAAACCCTGATTTAGAGACTATATAAAGGAGAACTCTAGCAACTAGGAAACCTAATCCCCACACCTCCTGTGTGATAATAGTTGTGTAAGCTTGAGTCGATTCTCCTTTAACCTTAGGCTTTTCATGAAACCCTGTAGGTTAACGACTTAAAGACTTCATTGGGATTGTGAAGCCAGACCCAACTATTTTTTCTGTAGTTGTGTGATCTGATCTTGCTGTTTCTATCGTGATTGAGTGCAATCGTAAGATTAGCTTGAGATTTATATCTCCGATAGGCAAGATAGAAAAGTAGTCACAAACACCTTCGTATCATCGTTTGTGATTCCACAATATCTTGTGAGGTAATTGATATTTCTAGGCTGTTCTTCGGGAATATAAGTCCGTATATCAATTGGTTCCTGTTTACCTTGATTTATGAAAAGACGAAACAAAACTCGTAGGTATTTCTGTGGGAGACAGATTTATCTATTCCTGTAGAATTTTCTGTGTGAGACAGATTTGTTTATTAAAGTCTTCGACTTTGGGTCGTAGCAACTCTTAGTTGTGGGTGATATCAGCTAAGAGGATCAAGTGCGTAGTATCCATGAGATCGAGACGTAAGGAGCGCAACCGCACCTTGGATCGGTGAGAGATTGATTGGGTTCAACTACGATCCGGGCCAAAGTTAGTTTGTAGTAGGCTAGTGTGTGTAGCGGCTTAATACAATGTGTGTTCAATCTGGACTAGGTCCCGGGGTTTTTCTACATTTGCGGTTTCCTCGTTAAAAAAACTTCCGGTATCACGTATTTATTTCTTTTCCGCATTATATTTTGTTATATAATTGAAATATCACAGGTTGTGCATTGAATCGATCAATTGGTCAATCCAACCTTTGGTTGTTTATTGAAATTGATTGATCCTTGAACATTGGTCTTTGGTACCGTTCAAGTTTATTTCTCTTATATTCAACCGGGCTCACAAATTATCATTTGTTTGATTGCGGATTGAATTGAGAGATTGAGATATAACTCCTTGATATACTTTTCTTAAGATTGAGTCTGACTGTCTAGTTGATTCTCTTGAAAGTATATTGGAGTTAGTCCATATAGATTACTAAGCGAAATATTAGGTGAGGTTGTTGTACCCCACATTTTCAGAAGCAGAGGGTTTAAAATTGACAGACCATCTCATCATCGCGAGATGATGTCCGTTTACAAACCATGGCCCTTCCAACCAAGCATTTTAAAATCTTTCGGCTTTTCAAATTTAAACAAAAAATAATCACATCCCAAATCTAGAGCATCAAACTTACCAGAGGGATTCCATAACTCACGAGATTTCATAAAAATATACTTATACCCTACAGTCTTACGTACCCATCACCTTTCCAATCAAGCAGTTTTTCCATGGTTGGATAATTCTCCTACGGGTTTGAGCATCAATCTTAATGACTGGAACATTTTCGTCTTCAACAGCAGCTATCTCTTCATCTCGTCCCTGCACCACAAGGTCTTCTTCAATATCGTTGATACCCCAGTTCTTGAAACATTCTTCCCAATTAGTTTCTCTTGGATTAACCACATCCCTGTAAGAAACGACAGATCCATTCCTAAACCCATGTTTCCCACTTCCTGAATTTGAAGCTTCATAACCAATTTCCCTTTCACGTTGTTCAATTTCTGTCGACATCTCAATATCTCCTCCTAAATTTGTGTTCCAAATCATTCCCTGATCTCCACCAGGATCAATTTCCTTGAATTGATCTCTAATTCAATTAGAGAAATTGGAATTATCGGACATAACGAAAACCTAAAAAAAAAAACTCAGTAAAAGAAGCGATTTAGAAACCGATTCGCACTATTTCTCTCTCCTGGTCTTTGACGTTCATTTCAATTAAGACAAATATTGGGTGTTAAGATTTTGATCAGTAGTTCTCTACCTATTAGATGATAATTATAATTTAGATTTTTTGATCTCGTTTCAAACTTACAGGGAGGTAGTCAATTGAGATTCATATAGACTTTCATAGATTTTATATTTCAGTGACTACCCGGAGATTCTCTAAAAATATAGAGATTTTTAGTGATTCTCTGAGAGTATATTAGAGAGTCTTTGTGACTTGTAGAGACAAAAAATTGATATTCATAAAGAGTCTCCGTGATTTGCATATTATAATGTACAATATCTAATCAAAAATTCAAAACATTTAACGGTTACTTTATTATGCACATTCTAATCTAAATAAAAGTACCATGAATACCTGGTAAAATACCCCGCGAGATTGGGGTATACCCAAACTAATTGGGGTATACCCAATAAGACAAAATCTGGTCATTATGAAGTAAAACCAAGCCACCCCTTAATCTTGTATTTTCTAAATGGCTAAAATGCCCCCACAATGATTAGCACTAATTTAATTAAAATGATTAGATTAGTTAAATTAGTTAGATTAGTTAGTTGATTTATAAGTTGGGTTTTAGAAATAATTTAGAGAGAGAAGTAGAATGAATTATAGAGGAAGTTTGGGGGGCGGGCGGGGAAAGTTAGGGTTTTTGAGAAATTTGTGATATGAGTGATATGAGTGATTCAAATCCTGATTTTGAAGTGGGGGGGTCTTCTAACTTTCCTCCTACATATGAGTACTTGTATGAGACCATGATCAAATGGATTACATGCATGACCCTCACTTTTATTTTCCTCAAACTCATGATGGGTATGGAAGTGATGAATATGTTGAGCCAAACGTAGAATCCAATGAGCAAGAAGAAGAGAATGGAGGCGCAAGTAATCGGGTAGACAACCTACGTGGTAAAGATTGTGATTTTTCCATGCAAATGATGGATTTTGGTTTTTTTTTCTTGCTTTTGCTTCCAGTGGTCGGCAAGGTCGACGCTTGTCGATCATGCCGACCAAACACGCCCGACGTGGTTTGTAATTGAACAACGTGCCGAGCTTTTCATGAGCAGTATTCGTGTCGGCGGGGTAGAAAATTGACACCATGCCGACTTTCGGTTTTACAACACAGAGTCGTTACTTGAAAATGCTTAAACCGACTTTTTCAAGTTTTCGAACCTGCCGACTCTATTCGGTCAGCCATGTTAAATGTTTCTTACGTGCATTTGCTTTGTTGTCGGCGAGGTTTTATATGTCGACCTTGCCAAATCTGGTAATACATATCAACTAACTTTTGATGTTTTGTAGATTGTTGCATTGGTACCGATGACGGATCATCCTCAAGCTCAGAAAATTAGGGGTCCTGATACTTCCGCACATTACACTAATGATTTGGAATGGAAGGAAAAAGACGACGCGGTCAATTGGATTGTTGAGAAAGCCAAAGAGAAGATGTGCGTTCTAGTGAAAAACACCCAACAAAAAGATACGCGGTTTGAAATGGTATGTGAGTGTTATGGGTTGCCGGAGGAAAGTCACAAGAGAAAGGGTTATGTGTATGATAAGAAGACGACTAGGGTGTACAAGACGAAGTCAAAGAAGTGTGGATGCCATTCAAGATTATTTTTTGGAGGAACAAAGAAACCGACAACGTGTGGAGAATGAGTAGAGTTGATGTTGGTTGGCATAACCATAAAGATCCGGAAACTCTTGTTGGGCATTGTCAAGTTGCCAAGTTGAAACCGCACGAGTGCATTTGGAAGCATACGGCTGATATACATAACTGCAGCTTTCATGAGAAATAAGAATCCCTTACAACCTTCAATTGCACAACCTTGCAAAATGACCATAGTACAAAGACTACATTTGCTTCCTTCAAGGTTGAAGATGAAGTTGAGGTTTTTATAATAACACACCTAATATCTTGATTTTGTTTGCATTCAAAATGTACCTAAAACCACTTAGTGTACAAAGACTACAAATATTTGGTTTTGTCAAAATTTATTTAATTGCACTTGAAACTTCCATTCTTTATGCAAGGTTGAAGATGAAGTTGAGAATTTTTTTATAATAACAACACACCTAATATCTTGATTTCTTTTTGAAATTGTTTTTTATGAGGAAGTTTATTACATAAGGGGTTTAATCGAAGGTTGTAAAATCGGGAAAGAGGGGTTTCATGAGCATTCTAAATTAATTAATTGCAATTTCTATTTTTTTATAAGAAAATCCATAATTTAAATACTTGTACTTTGATTACCAGGAGATGAAAAAGTGCAATTTCTGTTGCTCTAAAAGAACATGGGTTTATAGATGATTTTGAATCTAAGATGACAAGGTCGAAGGAGATTTAGAAACCCTATTTGCGAGAACAATTTGGAGATGTAAAATGGACAACAACAAGATGTGAAATGGATGTAGTAGAGAGACAGATTGAAGAAATAATGAAGATAGAAAACATAAGGTAATAGTTCAAACCACAGATCTAAGTTTCTAAACCAAGTGAAACATAATAAAGTTTAAAAAATTTCATGGATCAACAAGAATTCTTTTGGTGAATGTTACACATTGAAGCACCACTATGGTGCAACATCTTCCTCCACATCACTGTGGAGATGATTTAGCTTCTTTTTCACCATCACTAGTCAACAATTCCTTTGGATGGAAAAGTTCAAATTGTGGCATTAAATAAATTTTGAAAAAAACAGTGGCATTTTCTTAAACATGAAATGGAAAATGTGGCACTTTATTTGCTTTTCCCATAATAAAGTTTAAAAATTTTATCCTTCTTGTTATTGTTATCTTCCTCCACATCACTAGCTTCTTCACCTATGTAATCCGGACCTATGTAATCGTCCTCATTGTAATAGGGGTTCACTATAGAAAAGTCACATGCCCCTGAAAAAAGTCCTTGGATCAACCTCCTCTTCTTCCTCCTATGATGATGTGCATTCTTCATAGTTGAGGGGATTGCTAGGACTGTGCATAAACCTTAGGAATTCTTCAGGATCTTTCTTACCCATCAGAAGTAACTTCCTTACAGGGCAATTCTCTTCAGTTTCATATTTAGGATCTTCTACATTGGGATAAATTCCATCAATAAATTGTAATAGCTCTTCTGCAAAGAATCGAACAAGGTAGATCTTCTTTTTTTCCTCCGGGAACCTAAACAATGCACAAATAAAGGATATAAATTTTTACACATTAAAACATGGTTATAGTGATCAAGTCGGCAAGGTATAAAATCTAAATATTGCGGATAATACATAGTCGGCATGGTAGTAATCATCTTACACGCCGACTAATACAAAGCTCAGTAGGGTTACATTCAATAATAATTAAACGAGTTAACCCAACAAAATCAAAGTTTCGTGACCTAAAGTCGGAACAAGTACAATTTTAGGAACATGCCGACTTAAGGAAAGTCGGAGGGGTTTGTTTTGATTACCATGCCGGCCCTGGTTAATGTTTGTAGATCGCCATGGCCGATATGAAAATTGGCATGATCTTCATGTTACTACCATGCCGACTGTCACTAACAATGAGAAGGCCGGCATCTTATTTTAAAAAAACCTTGCCGGCCTAGAATCCTGAAAAACATAGTCTGCGATTTCTAACCTAATCTAACAATCACAAAACACTAAACAATAATGGGTTTGAGTTTAGAAATCACTTACAGTCTTCTTTTCACCGGAGGAGGGTTGTTTTCAACATTCTCGGGGATTGAACTTTCGGGTTTACTAGTTCCATCTTTTCCCTTACCTTTTTTCTCTGATTTGGATCTTTTGATACTTCTTGTTGAATTTGTGTTATCTATTGATCGTTTGGAATCAACCATTTTTCAGGAAAATCAAATTTTTCAAATTTCAGAGATTTTTTCTTATGAGTTTGATGGAAGATGAGATGAAGAAGAAGAGAAGATTACGAAAAGATTAAGAGAAGACTAACAGTTTGTTTAAGTTTTTAATTTTAGGGTTATTAGATTAAGTAATAGGGTTAATTAGTTCAAGGGTAATAAAGTAAACTCACCCACATTTAGCCTCCCCTTAGTAAGGCACTATGTCCATATAAATTTGGGTATATCCCAATCTCGCCAGGTAAAATACGTGTCCGTTGCCAAAATAATTTTACTTTATTATGTTCATTATAATTTAAATAATCTCGGTGTTGCCTTATTATGCCTATGTTTTCATTTTTTTATTTCACCCGTCCCACATTCATTTTATTCTATGCAATCTCGCCACTGATTTGCAGATGGCCTGTTACTTGGTCATCATCTCAAACAAAAAAAATTGGTCCTACTCTCAAAAACAAATATTCCCCAAGTTTCCAAGTCTCCAGAAATATCACCTCTTGAGGAGAGATTTCTACCATGCCTATTTTCCTAAAAAAGTCTCTCCAAATCTCTGAAAACAATAAATCGATGACTTTTAATTCTCATTCGAATAACAGGGATGTTGTAGTGACTCTTATGAAATCCTAATCCAATAACATGGAGTTTCAGAGAATTTAAATGACTTGAAAAAAAGTCTCTAACCAATAACAAGAGACATTAAGAGACTCATCAAAAGTCTCAATGGACTAACAGTGGATTTGAGAACTCTCTGAAAGTCATTTGAAATCTTATTTGACTAACCCCCTGTTAGCTGTGATATAACTTTACTCTTTATGCCTTAGATTTTACCTAGATTTGGCACTTTATTTTGGCTGAATTTATTACTTGGCCATGATTTTGGGTTTTTTTATTTGAGTTCGAGGTATTATTCTCGAACTGACTTAGATTATACGTTGAGTTCATTTTTTCCCATAATCCGTTGTAGATTCCGACTTTCCGGTCCTGAAATTGTATTTCAATATTTTAATATTCACTTTTTTTCCTTAGTCTTACTTATACGTTATCGACTTGGATAGTCACTTGGGTTGAACTTCTCTTATGGTCTTTAATCTTGACCTTTAGACTTTACATTTTCGAGTTGGATTCTTCTACTGGGCTGGGAAGTAAGTTACCTCATCTGATTTTTAATTTTCTTTGACCTATGTTGGGTCTTTATGGTTGGCTTTAGTTATTGCTTTTGAGTTTAATATGATTTGTTTTTAGTCTAGTCTGGTCTTAATTTTGACTTTGACTGTATTGTATCAATCTGAATGTTTATTCTTGATCTTTGTTGACCTTACTTGTGTTCTCAATCAATCCTTTTTGACTTATGGATCATTCGAACTCTTTTAATTTTTGTTCACCGACCTATTCGAAATTTTCTCCTTCTAGGCTTCTAGTCTACGCTGTTTGACTTTTGGTATTTCGAACTCTTATATTTTAATCCAATTCTGGTTCGTTGATTTATTTTAAATTTTACTTTAGTCTTTCAGTATATGTTGTTTGACTTCTGGATCTTCCGACCTCGAATTTTGTTTAATCGTCCTAAATAGCATGCAGGCTCTTGCAGTTTATGTTGTTTGACTTTATTTTATTTCACCATTATTTTTTCGAGTTTTTTCTCGAACTATATTTCATCTAGGTTGATCTTTCCTTTTTTATTTTCTCGACCTTTAAGTCTTAGGTGTGTTCGAGTCGTATAACAGTTTGATCACTTTATTTTGTAATGGCTCAATTAGTTTAAATTGATTTTTCCAAGGGAATCACATGAATTATCGCGGTGTGTTCCCTCTTTGTGCCAAATTGATTCTTGTGCTCCATAAATGTAATTATGATGTGGAAAACAATTATCAATTTTCAAAATGTGCACTGATATTGTTGAAGTGACAAGATCACACATACCAAATGCATACGTGTCTGCGAGGTTATAAATCCTCAGGAAGGGATACACCATAAACTAAGGTGTTTCAACTACAATTGGTGGAAGTGTAGTTGAAGCCATGGCTCTGTAAAGGAAGATAGAGATACCACCAGGTTCGATTAATGGTTACCTAGAAGGGAAGTAGGTGAACAAATAAAAACCTAATTTGTATTAATAATTAAATCATCTCATTATATTGTCTCTAATTATGTCCATGAATCAAACTGAAGGACGCTCTGAATTTTAATGATTCCAGAGAATAATGAAATCCTGAATGATTATGAGAACACACAGGAGTCAATGGAAAGATCGTACGAGCATATAAATTATTATTATTTTTATATACAGTTGCTCAAGGAAATAGAGCACGATGAGACTGAACCATACTTCTTATCATTTACATTCAACAAAGAGCATATTTAGCCTAGAAAATCCAGGTAACTTGGTTCTTTGGCAAATATACAGGTGTTTGGTGTGGTAATGCTAACCAACCAAGTGTAAAGCCTATGGGGCATACATGATTGTTTGTCACACGCACAGTGAGAATGAAGTCTCAAAGTATAAATATTTTCCTTGTGGCTCGAGGTATCTCACAAAGCCGTGATTTTTTTTTACAATGTTGCAATGAACGTTATATCATTTTGTTACTTAGTTAGCTTGGTAGTTTCAAGAGGACTTGAAATGCAGTACTTTTATGTGGTTATTACATATCTCTATAAGGATTAAGGGATAAAGATGTTTACAAAAGTACATGATAGCTTTTTGTTTCCCAAATCAAAAGACTCTAGACCACATAATAGTTTGAAACTACAGTTGAGTGCTCACTTAATGATTGAAATAATCACGCGAATTCAGTATACCCGTATAAGTGACTATTTGATTGGGATGGGATAAACAAGTAAGGTATTATGCCTTGCGTAATCACAAAGAAAGTTCTTGAATTGAAATTGTAGTTATCTATGTCGATGATATGGGCATGATATGCACTCTTAGTGAAATAAGAGATTTAAAGATTTGTTTAAAATTAAATTGTAGATGAAAATCTGGAAAAATTCGATCAAACACCGAGCTTGTGATATAATATTACACCAGTTTGCATATGTCCAAAGTTACCAGGCAGTTTAACAAAGACATGCATCCTGCTAGCACTCCCATGATTAGTTGAGGTTCAAATGTAAGTAAATAATCATTTTGTCAAAAGGAAGATGACGGAAATGTGTTCGGAGACGAATTTCCCATATCTAAGTGCAATAGACGCATTGTTTTACTTAGCGTATATAACATACTCGACTAATATTTCATCATTAGGGAACTTTTTAGCTAGATATAGCTCAGCGCCGACGCCACGTCATTGCAACGGTATAAGGAATGTAATCATATACTTAAAATGAATCATTGGCATAAGTTTGTTTTATCTCTAAAAAGATAAAAAATGGACTACTAACGGAAGTGCAATCCAAAAGTTGTTGATTACGAAGCAACAATAATCTCTTCTCACATGAAAGTAATCATGGGGAGACATGACTGACTTATTTACCAAGTTATTTCTTATATTCACTTTTGGAAAGTATATGACTAAAGGAACTCTCTGGAAACTAAATCATAGGGAGATGTCGACATCAGGGGGGGATCAAAGGATATGATGTCGACATATTTGACTCTGAAATGTGAAGTTGTGTTGTACTTTTTCTCCTTCGATCGAGATTAGTTTTTCACACATGGTTTTTGTTACTCGACAAAGTTTTTGGTGAGAGAACCGTAACTATACCAACTACATGAACCGTAACTATACCAACTACATGATAAATGATGAAGACCTGAAGATCGCATTGATATAATTTCTGAACAATATTAGAATCAAATAAATGAAACTCGATAGTTTGTCAAGTGAAACCACTGCCAAAATCAGCACAACAAATCAAGGATTGCATCACAATAGTTTTCTGTACAATTCAACTAGTAGTATTGATATTACTATTGTTATCAATACCAGGTTTTCATCAATCACCTATAAAACATAGAAAGGATGTTATGTATGGGTATTCGACAAAGACATGCTAATGGACTTATCGTGTTATACTCTTTTTCCTTCATCAAGTTTTTATCCACTGGGGTTTTCCCATAGTTAAGGTTTTAACGAGGCAACATATGCAATTCCAACACTGTTCAAAGTTTTCTTAATGTTATAATCTTTTTCTAGAGTTTAGGTTTTGTCCCTATGAATTTTCCTGGCGAGGTTTTAATAAGGCAATTGATTTAGATACAGTGGTCATCAAGGAGAGAGACTAGATTTGAAGAACTAGATCTGAAGCATTATATGTGAATCACTAGATATAAAGCACTATTATTGTACCATATAAGTGGGAGTGTTGTTGAGCCTTTGGCTCATGTGTGTGTCCCATCTATATGTAACCAGGGTGTTAGAGCATTGATCGGTCGAAATCACAAGTGTTGCTATATCAAGCTTATTGTCAAATTTAGTTGATCAAAACTATATCTTGATTTCTAGTCTACAATTAGTAAAGTATCAGATTAGAATAGAAGTATGTACTTGAGAATCGGACATCACTGCGTTCTACCGTTTCAAGAAGAAGATCAACCGAAGTTTTTGGAGAACTTTTTCAACAAAAGGTAAGAGAAGACTGAACCACCTATTTCTCAAGTTATATTCATCTTTCTATCTATGATGCGTTGTCGCATGACTAATTAGACTATTGCAAGCATATCGAGTATTCGAATCAAGTTTATCTTGGTAATCAGTTATAGAGATATATATGACTAAGCTTAATTAATGAGCAATTGTTCATACTTGATGAATTTCTGTTAAGAACAATTTATTGTTCATAATCTAACTCGTGATTCAAGATTGTCATTCGAAAATATCCTGGAACGGTGATATGTGTCATTGATGTTATTTGGAAATATTTCGAATCGATTTAGAGAGAAATATAGAACTAATGTAAATCTGGATACAGGACAGTATGCATACCAATTCACATATTGGAGAAAACTTTTATAGATCCGGAACCGTAGTACATGTACTCAGTACACGTACATGAGTAGCTATATGTCGAAAATAACTTTTTGGTACGCGTACCCGGTATCCATACCATAAAAAGTTTGTTGCTCATGAACCAGGTTTGTACGCATACCCAATATGCATACCATAAAGGAAGTGTTGGTTTTGAAACCGGAGTGGTACACATACCCAATACGCAAACCGGAAAAGTTCTGTAAGTTCTTGAACTCATTTTTGTCTTAAGAGTACACATACCCGGTACATGTACCATGATAAAAATAGTCACGAATAAGGTAGAGTACACGTACCTGGTACACGTACTTGCCTTGTCGAATATTTTCAGATGCACAAAAATTATTTTAGTGAGATAATTGGCATTTGAATAAATCTCTAAAAAAACTATATAGACATGATTGACCAGGTTATAACATATGGTTGTGGCTCAAGTATAAAGTCTTAAGTGTTATATGAAAATGATTAAGCTTATGGTTCAATCATCTAGTCTTGGCTAACCGTCCATGAACAATGTCTTTATACACTGTTTCGTTACAGTTCATCCTAACCAGAGTGTATATATTGGTATGTAAATCTCATTCAAATATTTATCTAATAGTGGATATTGTTTGCTTGGTTCCAAAGTTATCTTAGCTTAAACCTAAAGCAACATATACTTTGAAAGTCTATATAAGGGAGAACCTCAGCAACTGGGATTTTTGAATCCCTGAAACTATTCTTTGTGTATCCTAGTTGTAAACTAGATTCGTCCTCTCCCTCAAACCCTTTTAGGGTTTATCGACTAAAAAGACTTCACCTAGGGATCGTGAAGCCAGGTCCAACTATCTTTTTTGTTCATAGTTCTTGTAACCTGATCTTGTTTGATTGTTGAGCTGCTCACTCGAACAAGATAGATAAAAATCACAAAGTTCTCTTCGTCTCATACTTTGTGATTCCACAGGTTTAATACTTGTGAGGTGAATAATAATAAAGGCTGCTCGTCGGGAAGCATAAGTCCGGATTTTGAGGTTAGCTAGACTTTGTCTATTGCTATCGATTTCCAGTCTCACCTTAATCCATTGATCAGAAAGGAAATCACATATAGGCTTATCTGTGGGAGGAAGATTGGTTTAAAGTCTTCAATTGAGTTGAAGCAAGTCTTAGGCTGTAAAGAATGTCAGCTAAGGGAATCATTTCTTGTGAGTCATCTTTGGGATTCAAGAGGCATAAGGAGCGCGATCGATAGGTGTCTAAAACACCTAATTTTATATCTAGTATTTATGCTTTCTTTACTATTATTTTTGTGAATTATGTATCTTATGTTTGCTTTTGAGTCGATTAGTTAGTTTGGAGTCATTCAGAGCGAAAGAAGGAAAAACCATCCATTAGGAGCGTAAAGGGAGAAAAGTCAATTCACAGGGGAGCAGGATAAGTTGCAAAAAAAGGAGGTGAATATTGAAAAGAAGAGTTAGGCTATCGGTTGTCTGGAACTGACAAGCTAAACAAGTGGAGGTAGCCCCTATCCGAGTTCTGGGTGCTTATGGTACTTGCTATCATTACCACACACTAAAATTCAGAGAGAAATCAATTCTCTTTCACTTCACCTGAAACTAAGAGAGGAGAGTTACGGCTGCTGTTCACTGCCACCAAATTGTGAGGCCATCAGATCGAGAGAACTCATGGGGAAATTATCCAGAGAATTCAGGGAGAGACTGAGAAGATGAAGCTGCAACGGGTGCTTGAAAAGAAGAATCGGTGGAGGAGATTTCAAGTTTAGTTAATATTGGGTCTTTATTGAGAAGGGAATTGGAGAATCGAATCTGAGAAGAAGAAATTGGTGGTACAACTGAAATGGGTTTGCTAAGGAATTATCGGAATAAGGGTTGATTGAATCCGAAACGAAGATGTGAATATGAAGAAGTGAGGGTTTGATCAATTGAATCCAAAATTGGTGAGGATGATGATTTGAGGTTGTTGGTTAAATGGGTTTTGAATAATCAGTTAGAACCGATGGAAGAAGATGCGACTACAGTAGTGTTGGCAGAGTT
This sequence comes from Papaver armeniacum, assembly GCA_023531295.1. NCBI lineage: Eukaryota > Viridiplantae > Streptophyta > Magnoliopsida > Ranunculales > Papaveraceae > Papaver > Papaver armeniacum. Next base: position 34,290 of record JAJJWW010015324.1, read on the forward strand.
GAATTTGTGAATGGGGTTTTGATGGATTTTTGAATTTGAGATAAAGAACTAAATTGATTCTCTTTGTGATGGAAGAAAGGGGATCTGAATCTGGTTAGGGTTTCTTGAGAATTGAAGGTACAGGTCAGGGGAGCAATGAATTGTTTAAGCTCAGCTGCAGGTGGTGGTCACTGTGAAGCATGAGAAATACAGATGGTGGATGTATGTTGGATTGAGTTAGAATGAATAGAGATGGAATTTGAGAAGGGGGTTGGTCCTGTTGTTAAGTCTGAACTGGTGGATGGGTTTGATCTGAGAGTTACAGGGAGTGTGCTGCAATGCATTGAAGGAAAGGACTGGAGCTATTGCTATGAGGAGTGGTGGAGGTCTGCACTTGTGGTGTTAGCTGAATTTAGAACTTGGATGTTGTTAGTATCATTGGCAAGGGCCTGAGTCTTGGCGGTTAGATGAGATGGGAGTAATGAAGCTGCTTTAGATGAATGTTAGGATTATATTGTAGTGCAGGTGGTATTGAGTTGAAACAGATAGGGCAATGGAATGGTGACTGAAGTGATGAGCATTTGGGCGAGATGTGTTTATTGCAGTTTATGGAAGTTATTTATTGCAGATAATTTCGAGGTTGTGAGTTCGGTCTTGAACTTGAAATGGAGAGTGTGTTGGTTCTCTCAGTTGCAGGTGGTGTTGGTTCAGTATTAAGAGACTTGGATTGCAGTCATTTGGTGCTGCTGAAGGTTATTGCAAGTTGCCGCTTGCCAGGGAAATGGTGGTGTTGATATTGCAGGTTAATTGAAGACATGAAAGAACTGGGGCCTGTGAATGTGCAGGAGCTGGAGGTTGATGTGGAATTACAGACAAGGCAATAGATCTGGGGTTCGTTCTGCTGTGAGATTGAGATGAAGAACATGTGGTGTTGCACTGTTGGTTTAGCCCGGGTGGTTTCGATGGAGATTTTGAAATATATTTGAGCTGATGGCAAAAATTTTTGTAGTGAACTTGGTGGTTTGTAGTGAACTTGGTTGTTTGCTTATGAGTTCAATTGAGATTGTCTGTCTTGTGAACGAGTTGATAATGTAGTGCAGTGAAAGAGAGGAAATAGATTAGAGAATGAATGTGCGATTCAGAGCATATTCAATTGAGATTGTAACCGAATTCTTTGTGAGGGTGTCTCGATTGCAATCTCCTAAAATAATTGAATCTCAAAACTTAATAGACACATTTGAAATTTATAAGTTCCCACAATTAAAAGAAATTTTTTTGTGGGAAAAAAAGTAAATCTTGGTATCATAGCCGGGTTAACCACATCAGCAAGATAGTCTCTTAAGATGATAGAGGTACATATGTCAAGTCCCAAATTAGGGACCTTTGTAAGAGTCAAAGGTAAACCACGGGGAGAATGATATTCACCCCCAAACTTAGAGTTGTCAATATCCTTGGATAAACTAGTCACAATTTCCTTAATTTCTAAATTATCAGATTTAGGAAAATGGTCATTTATTTCTTCTAGGTTGTAGTCACGTGGAATCCGAATCGCTAGACTCTAAAACATTAGTCTCATGATAAACTATTTCCTATAAACCATCAGCTTCATAATCACAATGATACACTATACCATCTAAAACTATGGTATCCTTGAAAGCCAGGATGCGAGCATTGTAAAAAGATATATAAATATCCAAATGATATTTTTAGTATAATTAATGTTGTATCTTTTATGGGGCTAATCAAGCTTGAAATAAAGTTATTAAATGAACACAAATTGGAATGGGCTAGTTGAAATGGCTATGAAAATTTATATTATTGGAGTGTTGGACACCTCTTAATTAACAAATGGGAACTGCAGAGGAGTCATAAGTGAAAAGATGAGGGTACCCAAATATACCTCAATCTAAAACTTTTCACCTATAAGTCCTTTCTCCGAAAGTGATTGTGTATGGACTGAGTCGAGAAAATACAACTAATCGATTCACACTTCGTGTGATCGTCTATGGATACGAGAACGAGACAATACAACAAAAAAGTATGTTTACTTGATAAGAGGTTCTGACTTAACCAAACACAATAGGATTACTATCAAGTAAATAGGAATTAATGTTTGGTATTTTACTTCTAATTATAATAAAAACAATTTTTTAATAACAAGGAAACCACAAATGCGGAAAAACCCGGGACCTTGTCCAATTAAATCTCAACTACATTCCGGTCAAAATTTGGTATCAACTCTTTTCAACCAAGTGAAGTTACAAAAGGCTCTTAGTTTATCTCAAGCTAGATCATCTAACAACAATTACCGAGGTAATCGTCTAGATTTTGCAATCAATACTTTGAATCACAAAGAATCATATTGATGTTGTTCTACTCAACTAATCAATCCAATCTACCACAAGAATGGTGTAATTAGAAACAAGTAGCACACCAAAGATTAGAATAGAAATCTTCAAAGTCTTCTTTTGTCTTGGGCACACAATTTTTCTTGTGATCAATACGCACATTGCAATGGATTTTCTTAAGAACCCATTAAAGACCCCATCGAATCTTCGATCTAGTTTGAGTTATTTCAAAGTTAATTTTTAAGCTAGTGCATTATATTGTTTATCTTTATAGTTGAAATATAACATGTTGTACGTATATCAATCAAAGAAGATACATCCATCCTTGATTGTTGGATACGACTTGATTGATTCTTGGTTATTGATCTTTGAAATCGTCCAAGTACTCTCACACGTAAATCAGGTACACGGACTAGTCTTTGTAAACTTTATGATTGTGGGAGAAAGAGATATAACTCTGAATATTATTCCTCAATTGAGATTCATTAATTTGAATTTTAGGAATTTTATTTAGGTTTTGTCCATACAGGTTGCCTAAGAAAAAGTTGGTGGTGTATGAAAAGACGAGGGTACCCAAATATACCTCAATCTAAAACTTTTCCACCTATAAGTCCTTTCTCCGAAAGTGATTGTCTATGGACTGAGTCGAGACAATACAACTAATCGGTTCACACTTCGTTTGATCGTCTATGGATACGAAATCGAGACAATACGACAACAAGATAACTTGCGTGATTGACTATGGATACAAGATCGAGACAATACAACAACGAAGTATGTTTACTTGATAAAAGGTTCGGACTTAACCAAACACAATAGGATTACTATCAAGTAAATAAGAATTAACGTTTGTGTATTTTACTTCTAATTATAATAAAAACAATTATAATTGCGGAAATAGAAAAGTAAAAGACACGAAAGATTTTGTTAACGAGGAAACCGCAAATGCGAGAAAAACCCGGGACCTTGTCTAGAATTGAATACTCTCAAGATTAAGACGCTATACAAAATCTAAACCAACTTCGTATAGTTGATATCAAGAAACTAAACCTATAGTTCACCTAGTTCCGTCTGTATCCTTGCGCCTCCAACTTGTTAATAAGTCACGCACTTGGAACAATTCATTTGGTTCGTATTCCAAACATTAAAGGAACAAAAAATGCATTCGGTAACAACTCTTTTCAATCAAGTGATATGATTCGACAAAAAGGCTCTTCCGTTTATCCCAATAAACTCCTTTGTCAGGTCCTTAGATCTATCTTATCAACAACTACCAAAGTAATTGTTAGGATTTTGCAATCAATACTTTTAATAAAAAAGAAACGTATTGATGCCGATCTACTCAACTAATCAATCAAATCTATCACAAAGATAAACCGATCATAGTTGGATCCTTTTCCAACCGAAACAAGTATTGTGCACACCAAATATTATGAACCCAAATCAGAAATCTTCTTCGTCCTCAAATCTTCTTAGATCTTCAATAAACACCTGCACATAATCAACTTGAATCTCTCGTGATCAATCACATACAGAACGGAGTCTGTTAATAGTGGATTATCACAAGACGTCTTTAGATCTATAAACAGTCTAAAGATCCCCGTCGAAACTTCGATCTAGTTTGAGTGAATCTTATATCATAAGAGAAGATTCTCAAGTATAAACAAACTAGGTGCAATCAAAGTTCAACAACCGTTAGTCAATCAAATCAATCGAAAACTAATAATAAACCGTAATTATCTAGTTTCCCACCAACTTTATTAATAGAGCTTCTCAATCCCAAAGAAGTCTTTAAACCAAGCGGCCGTAAGAGATTTCGCCTAATTAGGTTACTTTCCTATCCGAATAGGCGGCTCCACCATAACAACACAACTAGGTAGTTTTTCTTTGGCTCTCGAGGATTAGTTTTTCTCGAAATGCAAACTTCAATATTTATAGACCAATGAAGTTTGGACACCAAGGAATTTTCAAAACCGAAAATATTCTCAAGATATGCAATATATTTCCAAATTTGGTTTCCATAATTCCTGGAAATGCTTTGTCCAAATATTGACCGAAAATCTCATTAGAAAATTTAAAATTAGTAAATGCACATTACCAATTTTTATTTTCTAAAGATATGCATTTTAATTGTTGGAAATTAAAAGCATATAAAACTAAAAACCTTAATTAAAAGATTCTCAATTTATTTCGATTGGGATTCTCCTTTAGCTATTAAGGAATATCTTTGAACAATAAAAGGTAGGCGTTACTGCACATGTTCAACGTATGTCGACATCTTAACTTAGTAAATCATCTTTCATATTTACTATCTTGGAATCGATTTGCCACACTTCCAAACAAGTTTAGAATTGGTTCATCTGACTTCCAAGAACTATGTGATTGATTATCCTATCAAATCACCAAACATAAGTTTCACGGTTCTACCAAAACAATTTTCGGTTCTACCTCCATGTGGGTACTAGAACTAGTCACGTTAGTTACCAAAAGTTGGTTTACTAGGGTACTAGGATCGGTTCCCACATATACACGGTATCTAACTTGTATTTGTTGCACATGTCCATAGGATCGGTTCCCAATAACTAAAAACGTGTTGCACATGTTCATAGGATTGGTTCCCAATAACTAGAAACTTGTTGCACCTCTTATAAGGATTGATTCCCCTTTTGTGATCGGTTGCACCTCTTACTAGGATCGGTTCCCCAACGACTAGAGTTGGTCATACCAATTACAATAAATCGATCATACCATCTCAGATGATTACTTAAGATCGGTTTCACTAATAAAAGTCATACCAATACAAAAGTCAGGCATTGTGAATAGTTTTACCAAGAACATAAGCAAGTCATGAGCGGTTATCCTAAACACACATATTGGTAGTTCAAAAGATATGCAATGAATAACAATACCAATAAGCCTAGCGATTTCCCTTTCGATTCACAAAACAAGTTTATGAATGTACTTCCTTACGAATGTAAAACATTATTTCCTAGGATGAAATCTTCACCTCATACCCATACATAATCACAATAGCATTCAAACGATTATGTCGATGTCTTATATACGAAGTTCAAAAGATAAGCGTTATACTTCGTATTGTATTCCTTAATACTACGTCTAACTAGAGTATAATCATTCATAGCTTCACAATTATGTTTCCAATATGCACGACTTGAAAGATATGTTAGGGAATGAAACAGGTTCAAGTCAAATATTACTAACCTCAAGTGAAAGGATGATGTCGTCGTTGTAGCTCCTTACTTCTTCACATTCTTCAAGTCTTCACGTAATAATTGTAATGTCTCATATCCTAATACTTTCAAGCTAATCTATACGAAGTTGACTCTAGTAAATAATCAAGCAACTCTTTAAATGAGTTTTGGTTCGCTAAAATATGACAACCAAACTTGACACACCAACGCTTGGTGGGTTCAACTGAGCTATGCTCTAACAGTGTATTTTGGTACCCCCACGTTTAACCTATATTTAGAGGCTTATTCCTATGTAATATATATATCTCATATCGAGTCGTCTTTGTGACAAGGTCACCCTCGTGACGGCTCCGAGAAGGGTGCACCTTTTAGCCTTCGGATATTGTATCATCTCTATGCACACATCTCTAGGTACTATTTTAAAAATAAAAATAAAAAATTTATTGTTCATATCTTAAATCAACAAGAGGGTATCGACTATAACGAAACTTTTAGTCCGGTTATCAAACCGTGCACAATTAGAGTTGTTTTGACTCTTGCTTTAACATATAAATGGCCAATTCGGCAACTTGATATCCAAAATGCGTTTCTTAATGGCATGTTGTGACGAGGTCACTCTCGTAGCAGCTACTATAAGGGTGCACCTCAGAACCCTTGGATATTTTATCATTTGTATGCCCACATCTCGAGGCAAAATCTAAATTAAAAATATTTATTTATTTATTTTCCTTATAACATAAACCCCTACATACTATGTTATTTTGACTGAAGCCCTTAGAACAAATCCGATCATAATTTTACTTTCTCTTCTTCAAAACCAAGAACAACAGTTGTTGTTTTTGTAGAAGACTTATCTATTTTGATCGTGATGACTTTGAGGGGATTAATCGTGGGGAGAAAACATATAACAATAAAGGGACATAAATTTTTTTTTTATTCTTTTGGTATTAAAAATGGGTTCTCTTAAATATAGCCTACACTTTTATTAATCATAATCCTTTTTATTCTTTTGGTATTAAAAATGGCTTCTCTTAAATATAGCCTACACTTTTATTAATCATAATCCAAAAAGTTATGATTTGGAACCGGAAGTTCAGTGGAGGCAAAGTCTGGTAACCGGAAACGTTTACAAGTTAATGCCATTAACCAAGCGTTATCTATGTGGAAGGAGGCCAACGGCTATTTCATATTGGTCAACAAATTGCTGTAACTTCCAGTCCGTATTCCCAAGCAAGCAGATGCGAAGAAACACGGTGTAGCTAATATTACAGCTTGCCACAAGAAGATAAGTTATGGTCACTTTGTAGATGCGATTCGTGTGCTCTCTTCGAATGGAGTTGCACCCTGTAATGAGCAAACCTATGCTGAGTTGCTTGATAAACACCCAACAACACCTCCTCCTGCTGACCCTGGTGATGATGTTTCAGTCGACCCAATTTTTGTGGAGTGTCGGGAAGTTCTGGGAGCTATTAAAAGTTTCCCTAAGGGCACTTCGTACGGGTGAGATGGTTTGAGGGCGCAACATTTAGTTGATGCGTTGAGTGGTGCAGCTGCTGCCGTGGCAGAAGAGTTACTCGCTTCTATTACAGGGGTTGTCAATCTTTGGTTGGCTGGAAAATGCCCTGCAGGTTTAGGCGAGTTCATTGCTAGTACACCCTTGACACCGTTACTCAAGCCAGGAGGTGGCCTTAGGCCTATTGCAGTGGGCACGGTTTGGCATAGGTTGGTCTCCAAAGTGGCTGCTTTCTCTGTCGGTAAAGATATGACTTCTTATTTAGGTGATCACCAATTCGGGGTTGGTGTACCTGCTGGAGGAGAAAGTATTTTACATGCTGTAAATAGCCTACTAGAGTTGAAGGGTCACTCGGACACGATGTCAATGTTGCTCATTGACTTCTCTAACGCGTTCAACATGGTGAGCAGATCTCAGCTCATCAAAGAGGTTCGTCTCCATTGTCCAGGTATTTCCCGTTGGGTAGAATTTTGCTACGTGCGACCTGCTAAACTCTATTATGACCAATATATTTTGTCTTCTGCTCTCGGAGTCCAGCAAGGTGACCCCCTCGGTCCCTTGTTGTTTGCCTTGACTCTTCACCCCCTTGTGAAGATTATTGCTTCCAGTTGCAAACTCGATTTGCACGCGTGGTACCTTGATGATGGTACAATCATTGGTGACACTCTTGAGGTGTCCAAGGCCTTGCGCATAATAAATCAAGGACCAAAGGGTAGAGGTTTACATCTCAATATTAAGAAAACTGAAGTCTTTTGGCCTTCTATTGATCCCAGAAGTATTGTTGATGGTGTTTTCCCTCCTGATATTGGTAGACCGTCTAATGGTGTTAAACTTTTGGGGGGTCCGGTGAGTCTGGATTTGAACTTTATTAGTGATATGATGTTGAGTAGAGTAAACAAGACTGTTCAACTTATGTCGGCCATCAAAAAACTCAAGGATCCTCAGAGTGAGATGCTTTTACTTCACAAGCTGCACCGGTGTTTCAGTTATATTTTGCATTGCGTACTACCAATCCTGCAGCCCTTCAACAAGCCACTGAGCCTTTCGATGATCATTTGCTCAAGTAATTGAGACTCCTCGTCACTAGTGATGGTCCCGGATTTGGTCCTTTACAACAGCGATTAGCTACCTTGCCCATCAAGGATGGTGGCTTGGGCATTTATACCATGGCAGATACCCGCGCCTACTGTTATCTTGCATCTCAGATCCAGACGGCTTCAGTGCAGAAGGTGATCCTTGGTAACTTATCCTCAACAAACAAAGGTTCTGCTTTTCAGTTGGCTCTTCAGAATTTTATTCAGGTATGTGGATTACCTTCTTCTTATTGTGTCGATGATACTGCCCCCCCTTCCATGCACTCCCTGGCAGTCACTGATCGCTGTCGTAAGTGTCAAAAATAATTTACACTTTCTTAATACTCAAAATATATAATGAAGCAAGGGCAAGAAAGGATCGTTCCCACAGAGATGACTTAGGTTGTCAAATTGTTTCGGTTCCTTATAAATAACACCGGGGGGTTTTCTGATTTTTATATACTAAAATAAAATAAAAGCAAATGAAGAAAAGTAAACAAATAAATTCAAAGATGTGAAAGCATTGGTTAAGGATTTCGTTTTCATTCACAAACATATTCTTATCTTAATAACTAGAATTGATATTTTAATCTCTATTTTATCAAAGGCCCTAGAATACCTTGATCGCAAGTATATCCCGCAAATCTCCTCTTGTCATCAACAAACACATTAAAAGATGCGAATATGAATTTTATATAAAAGAACAACCTAACGTGTAAAAGCACTAATCAAGTTTAATTCCCTAGATGCATTAGGTTCTATGAAATCAGGCCAATCAAGCAATCGAATGTGTAAAAGCACTAATCCGATTTAACAAAGGTTATGGTTAACATAAGATCATAAGAATATATCACTACAAACTATAATCATATTTATGCTACTTGCAATCAGGAATTATCACTTTTGCGTATAATAACCTAATCTAGAAATAAAGATGAAAGAAAACTCAATCGATTCGCGACTCGACTAAACAAGCATTCAAATCATGTAACAATATTGATGGTGAATCATAAACGATAATACTTTGAGACAAAACTAATATATCAAACAAGGATTCATGTTATGTGAAATCAACTTTATCCATAACCAATAGAAAACTCTAGCTCATGTTCATGGAGTTCATAACAAGAAGAAAAATCAGGGTTTCCATCTTTTCTAAACCCTAGAACAAAAGTAGAGGCAAAAGATGAAAAGAGGTTAAGATTTCTAAAATAGAACCCTAGAGAGCTTATATAGCCTCTCTTGTTGTGTGAATTGGCTTTCCCAAAAGTCTCGACCAAGCCTGACCTACTAACTCATGTTCCATCCCACTAGGCAGCCACAACCCGATCAATACAGGCCCATATAAAGTTCACTAAGCCTACCAACTCGGACTAACTTCGCTGAGTCAACTCAGTCATCACCGATTCGGCCGAGTTTTGATTGTTTTGCCGTTTCAAACCAATTACGGCCTTGTATAGCTCCTCTCCTGCACAATATAACATTCATCTAACACACTCATTCATCCAATCAATAGTAGCACCTCCATTTCAGATTCTTGGTTCAACTCAATCAAGCTCAATCGACTCATGCAGCTGCAACTTCATGCATAACACCAATAATTCAACCACCCTGTCAATTCCATTCAGCAACAACACTTCAATCTCAGCTACAATCATTCTTCATCTGCAACACATTCTCTGTTCAGCTCAACTGCAACAAACATCCAATTCCCCTGCAATACTAGTTTCACTTTGGACCATTCTGCACATAACCTAGCCAGTGACCATTTTGTCAACACCTGCAGATTTACATTCCATCCAGCTTATTAACCAAAACAACCTGAAACTGCAGCTAGCCATTTATCGCAGAACTTGCCATTGCCTCAGTCCTGCCTCTTCGATTCCACCAGTTCCTCACTGTATCAGTTGCAGCTCCATAACCTGCACTTCCTTCAAATCAACGATATTACTAGAATGAGTTCATCCTCATTTCCATTGTATTAAGATCAATCCTAGCTGCAAACTAGGATATCAGTGCCATTCCCGTAACCTGCAGCTTCATAATCTCAAAACCCTGGTTTCACCTCCAACAGCATCACCAGCTCCACTTCTTCAGGCTTCAGTTTAAGTCCTTCGCAATCTTAGTCTAACTCATCATCATTGCAGCACCCATTGGCAACCCTGGCAACAGCTTCTCATTCTTCCATTGCAGCACAAACAAACACAAATGCCAGCCACTAGCCCAGCAAACTGCACCATCAGTGTACAGCTCCAACCATTCCTTATCACTCTCTGCTGCAACACAATACAACCCAGACAGCAATATCTGCCCAGCATAATGCCATACATTCACCACTGCCAACTGCAAACCTTAACAACTTCTTTTCTTGGCCGTTCACAAATCGCCTCATCCTTGAATCACAACCGGTGCGGCCATTACATTCTAATCTGCTCCAACATCAGCTGCTTCAACTCCATTTCCTTGCGGCAATACATCAAATCCCTGTCCTAACATTTATCTATTAATTTCAATCACTGGTTCCTCAGCTAACTTGTCGCACCTTCATACTTCCATTCATGCCATTCATCTATACATTTTCTGGCACTTTCTTGGCTACGCGCACACCAGGGAAAATTGCATTTGCTCATCGAGCCACAAAGATACTCGAGCCACTCCATTCTCTGCATTGCCATTTAGCTCACCCTTGTGTTCTCGTCAGCAACCACAGCAACAGGTTCATCCTTAACCAAGTTTTCACTGCCTAGCCATTGCTGCAACAACAACACCACCTCTGCCTGAATTTTAGTGGATCCTGTAACTTTAACTCCAGCTACTGCAGCAACAAATAACACCTGCAATTTCTGTCGCGAACACCCATCTCAATCTCAGATTCAAAAAGGATTGATACAGCTCCAACTTGAATCGTGTAGCCAACTCAAACTCTCTGTCCATCACATCCTTCATCGAAATGGCAACAACGACACTCGTTCGCTCTCCATTGTATCACTGCCATCATCTCGATCATCAACCTCCAGCGATCCTCATTGGATGCAGCTAAATCCCAATATACCACAGAACCGCATTCTGTCCTGACCTTCGAACGTCCATCATCGTCATTGTTGTGATCAACAAATGGCAGCAGCAGCACGCTGTATTAAAATCCATTTTAATCACGACCTAAGTATTCTATCTTCCCCAGCTCCATCATCTACTTGGCAAAAGACTATCAAGCTTTCATCATTTCCCAATCGGCGGCATCAACACTGCCATCGTTTAGGCTGAGTCAAGCAACTTGTGTGCAGTTTTGGTGGTGAAGAAGATGACTTCTCCCATTGAACTCTAACCCTTTTATCCATCTCCTTCCATGCAATTGAGACGAACCCATAGTTCTAAACATTCATTCATTCTAAATCAGCACTGAATCCTCAAATACCAATGGCAGCAACATCAACTTTCAATGGCAACGAGCTCTTCTTCATCCCTGTCTTGTCTCGGCTAATAACCATATCTGAATCTTCTCCAGGTTCTCAATATAACACACAATGCCTTTGCCTTAACTGATGAGCCATCGTGACATAAGGCTTGCCGGCGAGAAGGACTTGGTGCAGAGGTGGTCTTCATGATTGAGCTGGAATGACAACACTGAGTTATGAAAATCTCGACCAACTTCTGTAGTTATAGGAAGTAAAGTAGAAGCAGGTGGCCCTTAGTAAATTGATTGGGTGCCTATAACAGTTCTGTAGGTTCTCTAGTTTTCGACAACTTCTGCTTGCTTCAGATGCTTCGAGATTCTTTATACGGTGTCGGATTGACTACACTCTTTCTCCATTGGCTTCGTCTTTTCGTGCTCTTCGAGATGATATCCAGGACTCCTAGATAATTCTACCTCTTTTATGGCCAATTGGACGATTTCTTGTTCTTTTCGGAAATAAGCTCCAAAATTCCCATCAAATATAAAAGAAAGCTAATAATACAATTTCCCAAGAAAACTAGCTAAGAAAGCATAACCAATCGATACTTAGAGAGGTGTTTTTAAACACCTATCAGTCACTTATTTTGATGCAATTAAGAAGCAAATCCCAGACCAGTTCTCTATGTCTGCAAGAGATTCCATTTTGTGGCAGTGTAACCAAGTTAAGAATGCACAAGACCAATTATAAGCCTTAATTTCTTACTTTTCCTCAAAACAAAATAAACCCAAATTCTTAATTTTCTTTAAATGGATTTTTTTCCCAATCATGATGATTACACTGAAATTGATGAAGGGTATTGATCATTCTTAAAAAACAATAATTATGTCAAATATCTTAGGTAATTTTAATTATAAATTTATATTTTAGATTATTAACTTCTTTTTGTTGTTGTTGATTTAGGGATTTAATGATTATCTTATTATTTGGGCTATGTATAACAATTAACTATAATTTTGTGAGGTATGTAAAATGATAACAAAGATCTGTTTGGTTAACTAAAGCACTTATTTTAAATGGGTTATGGTTAATAAAAGCGTGAGCTACATTTAAGAGAAGCCTTAAAAGTCCTATTGGTTTTTTATGATAGTGTATTAGACGAGCAGTAATCTAATATTATCACTAGACGATATGACATGACTACACCAAATACAGAACTGGCTAAGAGCTAAATGACACAAACTTCTCATTGCCGGAATTAAAAAAACTAATTCAATCTCAGTCTCAGTCTCAACTATTGTAAAACACTAAATACAGAACCCAGCTTGTTGATCCACAATATCCCTTTTGTTCTTTGCATTTACAAGCATTAAATAGAAAAATCAAAACCATAGAAAACTAAACATTGAACATCTAAAGAAATATGATTCTAAAACATAGATTGCACTACCGCCAAAACGACAGCGTCTAGAACATTACCTGAATAACAAGAACAACAGTAGGAGTGAGCTAGACATTCCCTCTTCTTTAGCCAAACCTGAAAATAAAGGTAACACAACTTTGGTGATAACTGGAAAAATAAAAACAAAATTGAACAAAAGATCAGCAGTTCACCATAAAAACATCAGACCCTTACCTCGAATTAGGGTTAATAAGGAAAAGATTTAAGACCTTTAACAAAACGCCCATAAGCCATACAGAGAAAAAAAAACCCTAATACGAAATCGGATTTCAAAATCAAACAAAAATAAACCTGCGAAATCAGATGCAGAAAATCACACAAGAAAAAACCATTAATCTAACTACTCCTACAGACATAGGAAATATTAGGAAAAGGAAAAAAAATATATTAAACCAATAGACAAAATAGATTTTGGTTTCCTTTGTAACGATAGGGAAATATGTGAAAGATTGGAAAAAGCAATCGACTTCTTCAAAAAAAAAATAGAGAAGATTTAGGGGGAAATAAAATAGATTTGGTTTCAATTTGTCCTGAATTTCGGTAAGAGATTTAGTGGGAACTGAAATAAATTGGGGGGAGTGGGAGTGGGAGCGGGAACTGAAAATTTTGGGGGAAGTTGAGGCGGAAACTAAAGGTGAAAATTTTAAGTGTCAAAATTTCGATTTGCTCCGCGGAGAGCTAATTTTGGATTATTTACTATTGCTATAAATTTCATTTAGTTAATAATTTTAATGCATTTGATGATTATTTGTTACACTTTCCGAAAAAATAATTAATTAAACATAAAAATTAAATAAAACTATGATATATTGTTACACTTATTATAGATGTCACACCTATATGTGTGGCAACCAATGTCACACTAATTAGTGTAACAATTCAGTGTTACAAAT